>PVKW010004287.1:0-93834 GCA_004027895.1 Orientallactaga bullata | reverse complement strand
GGCTGTCAAAATAGAAGAGAGCCTAGATGGAAAAAAGAGATTCAGTGGAAGGAGAACAAGGAAGAGACAGCAAAAGAAGGCAATGAGAGGAGCGCTGGGAGGGGTACCAGGAGCACGCCTTTAATCCCAGCATTGGGGAGGCAAACGTAAAAAGATCGCGGTGAGTTTAAGGCCACCCTGAGACTACATAGTGAATTCCAGGTCAACCTGGGCTAGAGCAAGACCCTACCTCAAAAAAAAAAAAAAAAAAAAAGAAGAAGAAGGAGAAGGAGGAGGAGGAGAAGAGGAGGAGGAGGAGGAGGAGGGGCTATCTGGATTTGGTGGCACAACCTTTAATCCCAGAACTCAAAAGCAGAGGTAGGAGGATCACAGTGCGTTCAAGACCAGCCTGAGCCCCCACCTTGGAAAAAAAAAATCTTGGGGCTGGAGAGATGGCTTAGCAGTTAAAGCACCTGCCTGCAAAGCCTAAGGACCCGGGTTTAATTCCCCAGTACACACATAAAGTCAGATGTACAAAGGGCACATGCATCTTGAGTTTGTGTGGCTAGAGGCCCTGGAGTGCCCATTATCTCTCTGTGTGTCTCCCCCCCCCCCCGTGTGTGTGTGTGTGTGTCTGCTTGCAAATAAAACATATAAAATTTTTAAAAAATTAAGTAGGGTAGGGAAGGGTCTAGTGAGATGAATCAGCAGTTAAAGGTATTGCTTGCCAAATCTACTGGCTTAGGTTTCATTCCCCAGCACCCCTGTAAAGACAGACACACATGTATATGTAATCCCAAAGTGCATATGACAAGGGGAGGCAGAGCCAAGAGAAGCTGAAGCTCCAGGACAGCTAGTGTAGCTTTTTTTTTTTTTTTTTTTTTTTTTTTCACCAGCAGCAAGTGAACCTATTTCAAAGAAGGTGGAGCACAGATATCAAGGTTATCCTCTGACCTCCACACACATGCCATGGTGTGCATATGCCGATATGCACACACATACAAACACATGCAGCACAAATAAATAATAATTTTAAGAAAGGATCCTGCTGGGCTTGGTGGCATATACCTTTAATCCCAGCACTCAAGAGCAGGATCACTGTGAGATCAAGGCCAGCCTGAGACTACATAGTAAATTCCAGATCAGCTTGGGCTAGAATAAGACCCTATATCAAATAAATAAAATAAAATAAAGGATCCTTATAAAAGAGTAGCTCTTTGTTTTGTTTTAAGCCCATGGTTTCAATTGCACCTATGAAATTCCCCTGGTCTAGCTCTGCAGTTATGTTAATGTAATGTGTAATTATATTTCAGCTATAAAGCACAGGTTAATGTTAAAAGGGCACCATTACCACCATAAATCCACAGCCGGAAGATAAGGACTTTTTGAAATGAGCATTAAAGGACATTAGCTTTAAAGACAGGGCACAAGGTTAAAATAGAAATAGCTTGGCTTGAATAAACAAGCAAACACTTTGGTATTCTTTATGAAGTTCCAAGCTGGTTTTAATCTTTAACAAAAAA
This sequence comes from Orientallactaga bullata, assembly GCA_004027895.1. NCBI lineage: Eukaryota > Metazoa > Chordata > Mammalia > Rodentia > Dipodidae > Orientallactaga > Orientallactaga bullata. The sequence goes on along the minus strand of PVKW010004287.1, from coordinate 92,332 downwards.
TCATATATACACCAGAACTCTTAAACTAAAGCTCCTAGAAGGTGATTTAAAAAAAAACAAAAACTCAATACAGTCAGGCTGTAACTGCTCATCTGTACTGGTGGGAGACTGTGGATGTCTGAACTAGGAAATAATTCTTCACTCTCTGACTGCTACAGTCTATCCTAACCCAGCAGCCAGCGACCCTCAACTCAGTCAGATCCTCTCCCTCTGTTCAAACCTCTTACACAACAAAGCTCCCCAGTTGGCCCACTTCCCCTTACTATCCAGCTCATATCCAGCCCTGTTACCCTCTCTTTGCGGGCTCCAGCCACCCTGGGCCCTTCTTGCTGGCCCTCAAGGGGAATAGGCACATTCCTACCCTAAATTAAATTTACCTTTTCACTCTGAGTCCTCTAGTGCAATGCTCCTCATGCAGACAGTCACGGCTGATTCCCTACATCTGCTGCAGCTGAACTGTCACACTATCTTTGAGGTCAACCTAGAACATGCTACTTAGAAATGCAACATAGTAGCTAGGTGTGATGGCACATGCCTTTAATCACAGCAATCAGGTGGCAGGGGCAGGTGAATCACCATGTGAAGCCACCCTGAGACTACAGAGTGAATTCCAGGTCAGCCTGGGCTAGAGTGAGACCCTACCTTGAAAAACAAAAACAAACAAACAAACCAAAAAAAAAAAAAAAGAAAGAAAGAAAAGAAAAAACCAGGGCTTAGCAGTTAAGGCACTTGCCTGCAAAGCAAACACCCTGGTTCAGTCCCCAGTGACCACGAAAAGCCAGATGCACATAATAGCACATGCATCTTAAGTTCATTTGCAGTGGCTGGAGGCCCTGGTGTGCCCATTTACTCTCAATTCCCTAGCACCCACTTAAAGCCACATAAAGCAAAATGGTGCACGCGTGTCATGTGTGCACCCATATATACATACACATACAATAAATAAAAGTTTTTTTAAAAAATAGCAGAGCTGGAGAGATGGCTTACTGGTTAAGGCACTTGCCAACAAAGCCAAAGGACCTACGTTCAATTCCTCAGTACCCACGTAAAGCCAGATGCATAAGATAGCACATGCATCTGGTGTGCCCATTCTCTCCACATATATATACCTCTCTTTCTCAAATAAGTAAAATATTTAAAAAGACCCCTCCACACTCTGATGATTCAGACCTATAAAGGAGGTGAAAGGGGAAAAAAGAGCAACCCACCCCATCCCTACAATTCCCCATCTCCCCAATGCCTGTCACCTCTGCTGCAACACAAGCTGCACGAGGACAGTGTGTTGGTCACTGACATAACCCAAGTGCCTGGAACAGTGCCTGGCACATAGTAGGTGCTTATGTGTTGAACTGGAAAGGTCTTTACTCTTCCAATTGTTAGAAATCTGTCCTTTCTGAAATCAGCACCCACAGGCCAAGCAGACGTGAGCAAAAATATTGCCTGCAGAAGACCGAGCAGCTCTGAGACTTTGCAGAGCATGAGGCAGCGACAGGAAGTGGCATGAGTTCACATCGTACTTGGTCCAGACTTGTGTTTTCTTCTGAATACCCAAACAAAATCCAGTATCATTTTACAAGAGAGAACAAAGTTTTCAGGTGAACAGAATTCTGAAACAAAAAAACTCACAGATACACATAGGGAAAAAAACTGCATAGAACTCCAGGGTAGAGCAAAAAGAAAGTAAGCTTGTTCCATGTCTTCCTGAGAGAAAACAGATTCATATAGTTCCATACTTGGCAAAAGTAGAATTTGTGCTGCACTATCGATTCAACCAGCAGAAACTAATTTTACCAAAAACGGAAAAAAGTTGGTTTTTAAAAATGTATGTATTGCTTTGTGTGTGAGTGTAGGCATGTGCATGGAGGTCAGAGGACAACTTTCAGGTGGGTCTTCCCCGTCCACCTCATTTGAGGCAGGGTTTCTTCCTGTGGATTCTTGCTCTGCTGTTCTTTGCTGAACTTGCTACGAGCTTCTGGGAATTATGTCTCTAGAGACTCTCACCATCAGCATCAGTGTGCTGGGATTACAGAAACCCACCAGCTTCCAGCTTTTTACATAGAGCTTGGGGATTGAACTCAGGTACTCCAGCTTCAGTAGCAAATGCTATATCCAATGAGCCATCTCTCCAACCCCCCCCCCCAAAAAAGGTTTTATTAAAGTTTCCAAAGCTACTTTGGTAAAGTTAGCTCATTTCATTGGAAGTTTTCAATTAACAGTTGATTTCATGAACTTAAGCATATTTTATCCCCTCTATAAACATATTGATAGACATAAAATATAGATGTTAAGCTATATCAATTTTTTCTTTCTTTCTTCCTTCCTTCTTTCCTTTCTTCCTTCCTTTCTTTCTTTTTCTTTTTGGTTTTTCAAGGCAGGATCTTGCTCTAGCCCAGGCTGACCTGGAATTAGGCTGGCCTCAAACTCCACAATGATTCCCCTACTTCAGCCTCCCAAGTGCTAGGATTAAAGGAGTATGCCTCCACAGCCAACAAAAAGAGAAAATTGGTGCATCAGGGCTTCCAACCACTGCAATTAAACTGCAGATACATGCACCATTGTGCATCTGGTTTTATGTGGGTACTGGGGAATCAACCTCGGGCCATTAGGCATTATAGGCAAACGCCTTAACTGCTGAGCCATCTCTCCAGCTCTAATGTATCGATTTTGATCCAAGTTACCAGAACCTGATCATGCAAAGAACCTCAACAGCTCTCTGCAAAATAGGAAGAAGTAAAATCATTTGGGGAGGACAGATGCCAGAATCTAAGCTTCATGCTGGGAAAGTCTGCCAGCACCTTTGGGAAGCTATAAAGAAAGAAGTCACAATAAAGACCCAGGAGGAGGTTCCTGTCAAGAAGGTTTCTGTCAAACCAATGAAATGGGGGAGGGAAAGGAGGAAGAAATGGTCAGCAAGGACAGACTAACAGCTAAGGCTTCCTCCCTGCCATCAAAGCCGAAGCCTCTGAGCAGCATCCTGAGAGGCCTTTGGCAGTGCTCAAAGGGAAAGGTACCAGGACCCTGAATGACAGACTGCTGTCCTATGTCATTTGGCAGAAGGCCTACTGAGCCTCCCAAATGACCAGCCTCACTGGGCTGGGAGAGTGGAAGAGGCTTCTTCTGGAAATTTTCTGGTCTGGTATGTTGGTGTGTTTGTGTTTTAATGAGTGCTAGTTAACAATATGTTCATTTTGAGAAAATTCATCAATGTAGACTTATAATATATGAGATTGTCTAATCATCCATTACACTTCCCAAGCAGGGCAAGGAAGCACAGGCTGTAATCTCAGCTACTAAGGAGACTGAGACAGGAGGATCACAAGTTTCAGGCCATCCTGGGCAACTTAGTAAGACCCTGTCTCAAATTCAAAAGTAGACAAAAGAAGGAGGGTGGAGCTAGGGATATAGCTCAATGATAGAAAGCTTGCCTACCATGTACAAGTCCCTGGATTCCATCCTCAGCACTATAATAAATAAATAAATAAATAAATAAATAAATAAATAAATAAATAAATAAATAAATAAATGCATGCTAGGCATAGTGCATGCCTATAACACAGAATTTAGGGGCCAGCTACAAGTTCAAAGTCAACCTGAGCTACAGAATAAAGACTTGTCTCAAAAAGCAACAAAAACAAAACACCTTTCTCAAAATGAGAAACAAACAGAAGACCCATTGTTGTGTAGAGCTGCAGATATTCCACAGTGCTACAAATGAGGAATGGTCTTACTGGGAATGTGCCATGACCTAGATCTCTTTACCATACCTAGAAATGCTGAGATAATCACTAAAAGAAAAATTAGCCAGGCATGGTGGCGCACGCCTTTAATCCCAGCACTCGGGAGGCAGAGGTAGAAGGATTGCCATGAGTTCAAGGCCACCCTGAGACTACACAGTTAATTCCCAGGTCAGCCTGGGCCAGAGTAAGACCCTACCTTGAAAAAGAAAAGAAAAGAAAAGAAAAGAAAAGAAAAGAAAAGAAAAGAAAAGAAAAATTAGAGGCTAGGGAGATGGCTCAGTGGTGAAAGGCACTTGCTTGCAAGTCTGCCATCGAGGGTTTAATTCCCCAGTGCCCATGTAGAGCCAGAAATACAAGGTGGTGTATGCATTTGAAGTTTGCAGTAGCAAGAGGCCCTCGTGCACATGCACAAATGCACACACTTTCTCTCTCTCAAATAAATAAAATAAAATAAAAGCATTAGAAGTCCACAGTTTCAAGCCAGGCATGGTAGCCTTTAATCCCAGCACTCGGGAGGCAGAGGTAGAAGATCGCCATGAATTCGAGACTACACAGTGAATTCCAGGTCAGTCTGGGCTAGAGTGAGACCCTACCTCAAGAAAAAAAAAAAGTCCACAGTGTCAAGGAGACAACCGGTATCTAGAGCTAATCCAAGGGCTGGCTAAACTTGTTTTCTCATGCTGCTGCTCTGCATTCACCTGCCACTTAACATCTAAACAGCACAGTCCTCTGGGGTACATCAATATCCTTGTATGAGAAAAAAAATCCCCAACCTGTATATAAAGACAGAGTAAAAACACTTCAAGTAATTTCAGTTACTTGCTATTCACATGTGAGCTTAATTATGAAAAACATGGTAATTTCCATATTCTCAACACAATCATGTTATTTAATCAAGGCAGAAAGAGTAGATACTTAAATATTCCAACTACTGAGTATTTCCACACCATTCTACAGCAGTATTCAGAGTAGTCTCTTCAGTATTTTTACAAGTGGCTTCAATCTTGGTCTCTTATATAAAATGTCTGAATGTCTGTTAGTTTCTTTTTCTTTTAAAGCATCAGCCACGAGTAGAATACTTCTCACTTACCAGGCCTGAGATAACTCCCAAGTTGGGAAATCACTGAGTTCTTTTTAGACCACTGGTGGCAATGCATGATGGAGCATGCTTGTAACTAGAGCCCTTGGGAGGTAGTCGGAGGAGGATTAGGAGTTCAAGACCAGCCTCTGCCACACAGTGAGCTGAAGGTCAAAACCAGAGACCCTGCATCATCCAGATATTCTCTTCACTCAAGCCTATGTCACTCCCAGGATATATGCCTTAAGACCAGTCTTCAGAACCTCAAAGCAAAGAAATAAAGGGAAATACGAAAGACCTTAGCACATCCATCCCAGATCTGTCTGCCAAACCCTTACTAGTCTCCTAGAAACCAAGGTCAGCAAGGAGTTCTTTTTCGATAAAAGAGCAGGTAATGTCGTTTTAGACATGCAGACCACCCTCTGTCACAAGTATTCACCTCTGCCATTGTAGCTTGACAGCACCATAGGCAACATGAAAATAAATTAGTGTATCTGAATTCCAAACTAATCTTAATCATGGATACAATTTGAATTTAATATAATATCCACATGCAATATTACTTTTTCTGAATTTTTTTCAAAGATGTAAAGATATAAAAACATTCTTGGGCTAGAGGGATGGCTTAGTGGTTAAGGTGTTTGCCTGCAAAGCCAAAGGACCCAGGTTTGATTCCCAAGGACCCACGTTAGCCAGATGCACAAGGTGGCGCATGCATCTGGAGTTCATTTGCAGTGGCTGGAGGCCTTGGCATGCCCATTCTCTCTCTGTCAAATAAATAAATAAAAATAAAAATATTAAAAACATTCTTAATTTTTGCCAACCCCTGGTAGGATATAAACTACATCTGATAAATAAATCTTGGTTTCGTGCAAAAGGTGTTCTGTGGAGCTTCTGTTGTCCTCCTGTGACCATATGGCTGACTGGAGTTCTTGCTCACTGCGGCTTCCCAAGCATTTCCAGAGCGTATATAGCATTTCATATTACTAGCCAGATGGGGAGGACTCAGAAGTCAAGGTATTCTTTCTACTAAATGCTTATCAATTTCAGAATTCAAAACTTGCAAACCATTGTCATTAGGAGACCATCTCCAAATTCTGCAAGGGAAAGTAGTTGCTGTCCTCTTCCCATGCAAGTCATTGGATTGAGACATAGCCCTTCAACACCAAAGAAAGACAGATGACCTGGCCTTTAGCCTTCCATCTTTCTCAGCCCTTTGCATTTCTTGGATAACTAGGCTGCTGGATTGTAGATAATAAGGCAAAGAGAATATTCATATAGGTTTAAGGGTTTTTTTTGTTTGTTTGTTTTTTACTTAATTTACTTGATAGAGAGAGAGGGAAAAGAGAGGGGAAAGTTGGAACCTACATTCCTAAGTGAAAATCCAAAATGTTCCAAGCTCCAAAGCTTTCTAATTACCCACATGGCAGCACAATGGAAAATATATAGATGAAACTTTCTTTCATGAACAAATTCCTTTTTTGGAATTTTTTTTTTTTTTTTTTTTTTTTTTTTTTTTTTGTGAGCTAAGGTTTCACTCTGCTGCTTTGACCTCATAGTAGTCATCCTGGCTCTGGTTGTTTTTTTTGGGGGGGAGGGATTGATTTTTGGGTTGGGGGAAGATAGATCTTTACACCATTTCCCTGGATAACCTAGAATTCACTATGTAGCCCAGGCTGGCCTAGCTCAAAGAAATTCTCCTGCCTCAGTCTCTCAAATTCTAGGATGATAGTCATCAGTCACCATGCCTGGTTCCCTATTGTGTTGGATGACAATATCACTCTACTTTGTACTCTGCCAGCTGTCACTTACTTATCAAATAGTCTAGTCTTCCAAACTCTTTTGATCAATTTTACTGCCACTTTTTTATAACTTCAATTAAACAGCTGTTTTATGACAAAATAAAAGACATGGCTCCATGGGTAAGAGCACTTACCATGCAAGCATGAGGGTCTGAGAGAATCTGAGTTTGATCACTAGACCCCACATAAAAAACTGGGTGTGGGCACAAATGCCTGTCACCCTATTCCTGCAGTGGGGCAGAGACTGGAGAACTGCTAGGGCTCTCCTCTGGCCTCCACACACATCTGCGCCTGCCCCCCCCCATATATACTATACATACACATACTGTCCAAATATGTCAAAAAAAAAATTTTAAGAAAAGTAAGGAGCCGGGCGTGGTGGCGCACGCCTTTAATCCCAGCACTCGGGAGGCAGAGGTAGGAGGATCGCTGAGAGTTCGAGGCCACCCTGAGACTACATAGTTAATTTCAGGTCAGCCTGGGCCAGCGTGAGACCCTACCTCGAAAAACCAAAAAAAAAAAAAAAAAAAAAAAAAAAAAAAAAAAGAAAAGTAAGGAGACTAGGGAGATTGCTCAGTGGTTAAGGCACTTGCCTGCAAAGCCTAACAACCCAGGTCTGATACCCCAGTACTCACATAAGCCAGATGCACAAAGTAGAGCATGCATCTGAAGTTTGTTTGCAGTGGCTGGAGAGTCCCTGGCACACCTATATTCATTCTCTCTCCCCCACCTCTCCCCTTGCAAATAAACAAATTTAAAAAAAGAAAAAGAAAAAGTAGGGCTGCAGAGATGGCTCAGCAGTTAAGTGTGCATCTTGTACAAGCATGAGGAGCTTAGGGTCCCACATAAAGCAGCTGGACATGATCATACACACTTGTAATCCCAGGTGGAAGATGGGAGCCAGACAGGTGAGGTTCCATTCCAGCCACCACCGGTGATGCATGGGGCATCTCAAGGGCACATACACGTGCATATAACATATACACACACACACCACCACCACCACCACCCCCACACACAAGAAAAAATTAAATTAAAATAGGGCTGGAGAAATTGCAAAGTGGTTAGAGGCAGTTGCCTGCAAAGCCTGAGGACCCAGGTTTGATTCTCTAGTGCCCAAGTAAAACCAGGTGTGAAAAGGTTCATGTATCTATAGTTCTTTGGCAGCCACAAGAGGGGTACTCATACTTTCTCTACCCACATCAAATAAGAAACAAAAATATTTAAAATAATAATAAAAATAAAAAGTATATCTTGATACTATTATTTCAGCTGCCTATGGAAGACAAGAAAGAAGATAATAAAAATTAAAATAATTTAAAAAACAAAATAAATTTAAAAGTTCTTGGAGGTAGCTGGGTGTGGTGGCACATGCCTTTAATCCCAGCACACGGGAGGCAGAGGTGGGAGGATCACCATGAGTTCGAGACCATCCTGAGACTATGTAGTGAATTCCAGGTCAGCCTGAGCTACAGTGAGACCCTACTTGAAAAAAAAAAAAAGGAAAATAAAAGTTTTTGGAGGGCTGGAGATGGCTCAGCAGGTAAAAGTGCTTGCCTGCATAGGCTGATGGCCTAGGTTTGATTCCCCAGTATCCATGTAAAGCCAGATGCACAAAGTGGCACATGTGTCTAAAGTTTGCATTTGCAGAGGCATGAGGCCCAATTGCACCTATTCTCATTCCCTCTCCCTCCCTCCCACTTCCTCCCCCACTTTTTCTCAATAAATAAAAATATTTTTTAAAATAGCTGGGCGTGGTGGTGCATGCCTTTAATCCCAGCACTCAGGAGGCAGAGGTAGGATTGCCGTGAGTTTGAGGTCACCCTGAGACTACATAGTTAATTCCAGGTCAGCCTGGGCTAGAGTGAGACTCTACCTCGGAAAAAAAAAAAAAAAAAAAGCCAGGGATGGTGGCACACACCTTTAATGCCAGCACTTAGGAGACAGAGGTAGGAGGATCACTGTGAGTTCAAAGCCAGCCTGGGACTACAAAGTGAATGCCGGGTTAGCCTAGGCTAGAGTAAGACCCTATCTCAAAAGTAAATAAATAAATATAAAGTTGTTTGATACTCTCTGTAGTCCTATGAGACTTAGTAAAGGAGAGTTAGACCTGATCATTATTCAAAAAAAAGATGGGCTTCGGGGAAAAAAAAAAAAAAAACTAAAAATCAATTAACCTACACAGAACAGAAAGATCTAGAGCTTTAGCAGCAGTACTGATGACTCACTCCTTCCTCAGTGAGAAATGCGTACTCTCAGCTTTCCTGACACATACAGCACTGCTTGTATTAATTCATCTCCAGCAAGCAAAGAGAAGTAGCCTCACAGCACATAGAAACATAAATTAACTACATCAGGAACTTTCTGGAACTCTTGGCTATCCAGGGGAGTAGGTCCAACTAGAAAATTAAGAGCTGTGAGCCAGGCATGGTGGCACATGCCTTTAATCCCAGCACTTGGGAGGCAGAAGGAGGACAGCTGTGAGTTTGAGGCCACCTGAGACTACATAGTGAATTCCAGGTCAGCCTGGGCTAGAATGAGACTCTACCTTGAAAAACCAAAAAAAAGTTTTAAAAAAAAGAGTGCTCTCTTTGGCAGCACATGTACTAAAATTGGAATGGTACAAAGAAGATTAGCATGGCCCCTGCACAAGAATGACATGCAGATTCATGAAGCACTTCAGATTCTTATTCTCTTTGTCTCTTCTATCTCTCCTCTGCTTGCAAATAAATAAATAATAATATTAAAAAAGAAAAAAGAAAGGAGAGGAGAGGAGAGGAGAGGAGAGGAGAGGAGAGGAGAGAAGAGAAAATTAAGAGCTGTGGACATCAGCCAGCTCTACCCTGCATCCGCTCTCTCACCATGAGACAGGATGATTCTAAAGACCTGTCCACCATAAGATTCTGTCTTTAAACTTACCTTGTGCTTCCTCAGAAGGAACAAACCCACTTTAGAGATGACAGAACCCTAGGAATAGCACTAGCTCCCCCTCACAACTGGTATAAACAGGGTAGATCACCAAATCAGTCCAAAGGGCCTTTACTGGCTCTGGATCTTCTCAATAAACCAGGGGTGACTCACCCCCGGAAACCATGTAGACGTCTTTTTGATGGCCACAATATGGGGCAGAAGAATATATCTTATTGGCATCTTATTGGCTAGGAATTCTGCTAAACGTTCTACAACATGCACAGAATGGCCTGCAATAATGAATTATTTGTTCTAAAATATTAATAGTTCTCAGGCCGAGAAACTGCTATAAGCTGAGGAAGGCTTCTTGTCCTGAGGGTCAGTATTAGAGATACCAGAAACTCCTGGAAAAGTAGCATATGTTTTTTACATACAAGAAAAACACTAGAGCTTTTATGAAGCCCTAACAACAGTGTGGGTCACGCCTTCTCAAAACATCACTGTAAATACAAAATTATCCAATGTGGGCTTTTTATGGTAGGTATGTATACTCTTGTGTATCATTTGGTACTGGGAAAGATCAAACTAGAACTCTGTGGAATAATATAAATAAATTTCATGCATAATGGTAAACCAAAGAAGGCAGAAAATGAAAATACCATGAGGCATGGTGGTGTGCTTGTAATCCCTGCACTCGGGAGGCTGAGGCAGGAGGAGTGCAACTTCATATCCACCTTGGACTGCACACCAAGATAGTTTCAAAACAAAGGAGGGTAAGGGAGGGCAGCCTGTGTGTGGATTTATATGGATTTTAAAAACAGGAATGCTAGAGTGGTGGTGCATACCTTTAATCCCAGCACTTGGAAGGCAGAGGTTTGAGGCCACCCTGAGACTACATAATGAATTCCAGGTCAGCCTACCTACTTTGAAAAACCAAAAAATAAAAAATAAAAATAAACAGGAAAAACTTACCTATCGTGTTAGAAATCATAATACTGGCTAGGCATGGTGGCACATGTCTTTAATCCCAGCATTTGGGAAGCAGAAGTAGGATCGCTTTGAGTTCAAGGCCACCCTAAGACTACATAGTAAATTCCAGGTCAGCCTGGGCTAGAGTGAAACCCTATCTTAAAAAAAAAAAAAAACAGGGCTGGAAGAATGGCCTAGCAGTTAAGGCATTTGCCTGCAAAACCAAAGGACCTAGGTTTGATTCCCCAGGACCCATGTTAGCCAGATGTACAAGGTGGCACATGCGCCTGAGTTCATTTGCAGTGTCTAGAGGCCCTGGCATACCCATTTTTTTTCTCTTTCTCCTTCTTTCTCTCTGTTGAATAAATAAGTAAAATATTTTTTTAAAAAATCAGCAGCCGGGCGTGGTGGCGCATGCCTTTAATCCCAGCACTTGGGAGGCAGAGGTAGAAGGACAGCCATGAGTTCGAGGCCACCCTGAGACTACATAGTGAATTCCAGGTCAGAGCTGGGCGTGGTGGCGCACACCTTTAACCCCAGCACTCAGGAGGCAGAGGTAGGAGGATCGCCATGAGTTCAAGGCCAGCCTGAGACTACATAGTGAATTCCAGGTCAGCCTGAGCTAGAGTGAGACTCTACCTCAAAAAACTCGAAAAACCAAAAAAAAAAAAAAAATTTATATATATATATATATATATATATATATATATATATATATATATATATACACATACACACACACATATCAGAATACTGAATACTGGTTACCCTTAAGGGCGTGGAGAAGTTCTGACTGGGAGGGAGCACAACATAAATTTCTGTGTATTATGGACTGAAATGTGTTCCCACAAAACTGTTCTGAAATTCTAACTTCCAATACAATGGTATATGGAGATGAATGAAGCCTTTGGTGTAAGCGACGTTTAAATAAAGTGCTGGGTGGCAAGGTTCCAAAGTTCCTATTAGTGCCCTTCTAAGAAGACAAACCAGAGAGCTTGCCTTCCCTCATCCACCCTTCCCCAGACTTATGATCAAGGAAAGGACATGTATGCACCATGAATAGTAAAGTGGTAACCATCTCCAAAACACCACAACTCAACCATGCTCAAATTACCGGTCTCCAAGACTGTGAGACAATCAATTTCTGGGTCTGGGGTCTTTTTTGGTTGCTATTTTGTTGTTGTATGTTTTCATGTGGATTTTTTTTTTTTTTTTTTTTTTGGTCTTGTTTTAATGGGATCCCACTATACACTCCGGCTGGCACTGAGCTTACACTGTGGCCTAGACTGACCTTGAACTCACAATCCTGTCACTGCCTCCAAAAGTGCTGGGATTACAAATGTACAGCTCAAACTTCTGTTGTTTAAAGCCACCCAATCTATGGCCTTTTGCTATAACAGTCTTAGCTGACAAAGATGCCAGGGTACTGGAAACGTTATCTCAAAAAACATAGTGAATAAACATGTAGTTACTGAGCCACACCTTCAGAGAGGTATTATAAGTTTTAAAAACTAGCAAGCAGGGCTGGGGAGATGGCTTACAGGTTAAGGCACTTGCCTGAGAAGCCGAAGGAATCATGTTCTACTCTCCAGGTCCCACATAGGCCAGACACACAAGGTGATGCAAGCATGCAAGGTCACACATGTGCATAAGATGGTGCACGCGTCTAGAGTTCAATTGCAGTGGCTGGAGGCCCTGACATGCCAATTCTCTCTCTCCTCTCTTGCTCTTGCACACTTTCTCTCATTAAAAGAAAAACTTTAAAATACTAAATAAATAAAAAACTAGCAAAGCAAGAAACAGTTTGATAAGCTAGGTGTGGTGGCACCTGGTAGGCAGAGGTAGGAGGATATCTGAATTCGAGGCCACCCTGAGGCAGCCTGGGCTAGAGTGAGACCCTACCTCAAAAAAAAAGGGGAGGTGGCTTAGCAGTTAAGGCATTTGCCTACAAAGCCAAAGGACCCTTGTTCCATTCCCCAGGACCCACGTAAACCAGATGCACAAGGTAGTGCATGCATCTGAGTTCATTTGCAGTGGCTGGAGGCCCTGGTGCACCTATTCTCTCTCTCTCTCTCTCTCTCTCTCTGGCTCTCTCAAATAAATAAAACTTAAAAAATAGCCAGGCTTGGTGGCGCACACTTTTAATCCCAGCACTCGGGAGGCAGAGGTAGGAGGGTTGCCATGAGTTCGAGGCCACCCTGAGATTACAGAGTGAATTCCAGGTCAACCTGGGCTAGAGTGAGACCCTACCTCGGAAAAAAGAAAACAACAACAAAAAAAAACTCTTTCTTAATAATTTTTTAAAAAAGAGTTACTTTGATAAAATCTCCACAAAGCACAACTAGGAATTTTATTACTTACATATATATATATTTTGAGGACAGGGTGTCTTTCTATTACCCATGATGGTCTAGAACTCATTATAGCCAAGGCTGGCTTCAAATTCATGGCAATCTGCATGCCTCAGCTTCCAAGGCACAGGATTACAGGCATGAACCTGTACTACTTCTCATTTTATAACCAAGTCTGAATTCTTTTCCATGATCATATGTAATTTTTAGTAACATTTTATATTTTATTATTTATTTATTTGAGAGAGATATATAGAACTAGGCAGGTAAAGAGAAAGAGAGAGAGAGAGAGAGAATGGGCACTCCAGGGACTCCAGCCACTACAAATGAAGTCCAGATGCATGTGCCCCCTTGTGCATCTGGCTTACGTGGGTCCTGGGGAGTCGAACCTGGGTCTTTCCACTTTTCAGGCAAGCGCCTTAATTGCTAAGCCACCTCTCCAGCCCTAGTAACTTACTTTTAAACTGCTCCAAATTCCTTAGAGTATTTGCCTGACCAGTGCCCTAATCCTGAAATCCACACCTGCCCCCTTGCACTCAAACCCTGACCTGGAATGGGTTTCCAGGCACTGCCCCTCAAGCATGTCATTGTTACCCACCATCAAAGTATAGTTCTCCAACCCTAGTCATGACCACACACATCACCAATAGCTACTCCTTCGCTGTGCCTCCCCCACCCCACCAGCTTTTCTTTCTCGGGTTCTCACTTACCCTTCTCCTTGCATCTGCACATGACCTCAGACTGGAGGCCCTGGCACGCCCATTCTCTCTCTCTCTGTCTATCAAATAAATAAATAAATATTTTGAGAAAAAACAGGCCTGATATTACAATTCATTCTCGTGTATTTCTGTGATGTCTTCATGCACCGCTATATCCCCAAGGGTATAGCAGTGCCAGGAACATTTATTTCATACTTGAGCATTTACTATCAGCCAGGTCTAGGTGCTAGGCATACATCAATGAACTAATGGTGTCCCTTAATCCCAGCACTTGGGTGGCAGTGGTAAGAAGATCGTCGTGAGTTCAAGGCCAGCCTGCGACTTACATAAGAGAATCCACATCAGCCTGGGCCAGCATGAGACCCAATCTCAAAAAACAAAAACAAAGTATATATATTCACCTCCAAAGGGAGACAAACAATACACAAGATAAAGAAAACCCAAGTGTATAAGCAAAGCAGTGAAGATAAGGCAGAAGCCTTACACACTAGGTGCAAGCACAAAAGCCTTGAAGTCAAAGCAGTGAAAGGGGAGGACAGCAGGAAGTGAGGGTGGGTCAGAAATTAAAAAGTACTATAGTTCACAGGAAGGAACTTTTGTACTATTATGGAGGGGAACTTACTGGAAGGAGGAGGAGGTGGAGTGGGACTCTTCAGACAGGATCTCACTATATAGTCCAGGCTAGCTTCAAACTTGGGATCCTCCTGCCTCAGCTTCCCATGCACTGGGATCACAAGACTATACCACTTAGATCCCACATAAGCCAGATGCGCACAGTTGTGCATGCACACAAGGTGGCACATCATGTGTCTGGAGTTTGATTGCAGTGGCTGAAAGCCCTGGCATACCAATTCTCTCTCTCATAAAAATAAATAAATATGGGCTCAAGAGATGGCTTAGCAGTTAAGGCATTTGCCTGCAGAGCCTAAGGATCCCAGTTTGATTTTCCAAGTCCCACATAAGCCAGATGCACATGGTGGTGCATGCATCTGAAGTTCATTTGCAGTGGCTAGAGGCCCTGGTGTGCCCCTTCTCCCCACCCTCACCTCAAATAAATAAATATAAAATAAATAAATAGATAGATAGATAGATAGATAGATAGATAGATAGATAGATAGATAGATAAAGTACATCACCATTCTTAAGTAAGGAGAGGATATGATCTAGTGACCTCTTTGGCTGCTATACTGAAAAATGTAGCCAGGGCAGAAGCAGAAGCAGGTGGCCAGTTTGAAACCATTTCAACAACACAGGTGAAAGGTGATTAGTGACATGGCCAAGGGTGGCAAGCACTGGATTTGGACTGAGAAAGTGAGCAGTCAAGGATGACTCAAAGGTGACTGGCCAGATCATTTTATGTTACTACTAAATGACAGAAGAATGGCATGGGAACCGGGAACGTAGCGCTATGGCACAACACTTGCATAAGAGAATAAATAGAGGAGGAAGTGGAGCACAGCAGCAGCCAAATATTTGCCAGACCTTGCGGCACACACCTGTAACTCCACTACAAGGGAGGCAGAAGCAGGAAGATCTAGAGGTCAAAGAGGGGAAAAGAAAAAAAGCTAGACATGGTGGCACATACCTTTAATCCTAGCACTGGGGAAACTGAGGTAGGAGGATTGCTGTGAGTTCAAGGCCACCCTGAGACTACACAGTGAAGGATCATTTGGGAAAGGAAAATGGAAGGAGCTTGCTAGCTTGTTCAATTTCAATAGATTATCATCCATTTCAATGGTGATGTGAAGTAGGCAGTGCAAAGAGGTAAGGAGGAGGCCTAGGCTGGATATATAAATACAGATGCTGTTATAATAGGTATTTAAAACTGGTTGAGCTAACCATGAGTGAAAACTTGAAAAATGCTGGGCTGGAAAGATGATTCACTGTTTAAAAAGCACTTGCATGCCGGGTGTGGTGGCGCACGCCTTTAATCCCAGCACTCAGGAGGCTACAGAGGTAGGAGGATCGCCGAGAGTTCGAGGCCACCCTGAGACCACATAGTTAATTCCAGGTCAGCCTGGACCAGAGTGAGACCCTGCCTTGCAAAACCAAAAAAAAAAAGCACTTGCAGCTGGGTGTGGTGGTGCACGTCTTTAAGAGGTAGGAGAATCACCATGAGTTCAAGGCCACCCTGAGACTACATAGTGAATTCCAGGTCAGCCTGAGCTAGAGTGAGACCCTACCTGGAAAAACCAAAATAAAAATAAAAAATAAAAATAAGCCGGGCGTGGTGGCGCACGCCTTTAATCCCAGGACTCCGGAGGCAGAGGTAGGAAGATCGCTGTGAGTTCAACGCCACCCTGAGATAACATAGTGAATTCCAGGTCAGCCTGGGCTAGAGCGAGACCCTGCCTCGAAAAACCAAAAAAATAAATAAATAAAATAAATAAATAAATAAATAAATAAAAGCACTTGCTCAGGGTTCGATTGCCCAGCACCCATGTAAAGCCAGATGCACACAGTAGCACATGTATCTCGAGTTTGCTTGCAGTGGCAAGTGGCCCTGGTGCAACCAATCCTTCTCTCTCTCTCATTCTCTCTACTTGCAAATAAGTAAATAAATAAAAATATTTTTAAAAAATGAAAAATGCCAGGTGTGGTGGCGCACGCCTTTAATCCCAGCACTCGGGAAGCAGAGGTAGGAGGATCACCATGAGTTCGAGGCCACCCTGAGACTACACAGTGAATTCTAGGTCAGCCTGGGCTACAGTGAGACACTACCTTCAAAAACCAAAAAATAAAAGAAAAATGCCCAAAACATACACATGGGAGAATAGTTTGGGGGGGGGGGTGACTGAGGATCAGTACAAAATAAGCCAACGCTCTGGTACTGTTATAGGCTTAAGGATACCGTGCCCCACAGGCTATAAAAGACGGCCTTTACTTGTGCTGAAAGACATCTGGGAGATGGGGGAGAGTGAGACAGGGTCTCACGTAGCTCAAGCTGGCCTCGAACTCACCATGTAGCACCATCATGCCCAGCACTCCCTGTAATTTTGTTAAAAAGGGCCTAGGAGGCCTGGGTATCGCCCTTAGAGAGGCTAGGGTGCAGAGTTGAGTGTGCCAGAGAACGGTGAGCCAGCACGGTGACAATTCTTTGGATCCCTTGGGATGCCAACAGTGGAGGCCAGGGTTGACAGGGGCCCACGGGGTCATCTCCCAGTTAGGAGTGGCTCCCACACTGGGCGTGACAGGCGTGAGGGCCAGGCCCTGATAGGGATGGGAGGCCGGAGGGCAAGTCAGCCGGGCCGGGCTGGGGGGCGGAGCATCCTCCCTCTCCCCGCCGCCCGGGAGGGGCCCACGTTCCGAACGAGGCCGCGCACAGTCGAGCGCTCCGGGGCCGCTGCCCGCTGCCACAGTGGGGCAGATCGACCAGGTGCGGCCGGCGTCAGGCGTGCCCGGCTGCCATGAGAACGAATGAAAGGGAGAGACGGGGCTCCGCGCAGCCTCGGTGTGTTGAGGGGAGGATCCCGGCTCACGGACAGACGCCCGGTACACAGGACACGTGGGTGACCCCAGACCGCTTTACTTACCTGGCACTGCAGCAGTCAGCCCACCCGGCACCCGGCGGAAGAACGCGGCCGCCGCTTCTCGCGCCGCTCGCCCGCGCGTCCTGATTGGCCGAGGAGGGCTGCTCCCACAAGGCCCCGCGCGCTGCGCCGCCGAATGAACTTTATGAACACCCGTGAGCGAGGACAAGGACATGGGCGGGGCCTGAGGCGGAGCTGTCACTCCTGGCGCCGCCTCGACCACCGCCCTCTTCCCTCTCACGTGCTTGCAGAGTCCAGGATCGCAGGCTCAGAGAAGGTGTGTGACCAATCCCACTACCTCAAATAGAGCTCCAAGTAAAGTGCCAGGCTATTATTCCAGGTGCTGGGGACACATATCCCCTGCCTTCATGCAGACTGGTCAGGGACATGAAATAATAAAGAACTGCAATTAATTAGGAGGGTTGGGAAGGAAATAAAAGTAGTGAGAAAGAGCTGAAGAAATGGCTTAGCGGTTTAGGAGCTTGCCTGCAAAGCCTAAGGACCTAGGTTCGATTCCCCCAGAACCCAAGTAAGCCAGCTGCACAAGGTAGTACATGCATCTGGAGTTTGTTTGCAGCGGCTAGAGGCCCTGGTCGTCTGTTCTCTCTTTCTCTCTTTCTCCACCCCCCTCCATATATATATCGATTAAAAAAAAAAGTTATGGGAGAGAATGATTGGGTGGCCACCTCTCTGAGGTCACAGCCCGACTGAAAAATGACCCAAAAAAAAGTCTTACTAGAGCTTTTAGGGTAGAAAGGTGAGGTCCTTCAGCCCCAACCAGCTAAGCTCTGCCAGCCAGTTACAATGTGGCCACACTCGGGAGAGAAACAGATGAAGGCTTCTACTTGTAACTACAGGTTCTTAGTCTCATAGATAGAAGAATTTTAAAATATGCTTGAATTCAGACTCAAGAACAATTTTATTAGAGTTTGAGAGGAAAACAACAGGGCAGGCAAAGTAGCAATCTCAGCTCCTGGCATGAGAAGAAAGCAGGATAAGAGAAAGAGAAAAAGGATTTCTGAGTTACACCTCAAAAAAGTGAAGGTCTGGGGCTGGAGAGATGGCTTAGCAGTTAAGGCACTTGCCTAGAAAGCCTAAGGATCCAGGTTCAGTCCCCCAGTTCCCACATAAGCCAGATGCATAAGGTGGCACGGGTCTGGAGTTTGTTTGTAGTGGCTGGAGGCCCATTCTCCCCCGCCCTCTCTCTCAAATAAATAAATAAATCATTCTACCTTCTTTTTTAAAAAGTGAAGGTAGGTAGCCGACATGGTGGCACACACCTTTAATCCCAGCACTCGGGAGGCAGAGGCAGGAGGATCACCATGAGTTCAAGGCCACCCTGAGACTACATAGTGAACTCCATGTCAGCTTGGGCTAGAGTGAGACCCTACCTCAAAAAATTAATTAATTAATTAATTTTTACCGGGCTGGTGGTGCACGCCTTTAATCCCAGCACTTGGGAGGCAGAGATAGGAGGATCGCCGTGAGTGCAAGGCCACCCTGAGACTACATAGTGAATTCCAGGTCAGCCTGGGCTAGAGTGAGACCCTACCTCAAAAAAACAAAGAAAGAAAAAAAAACAACTCTTTTTTCTTTCACAAGTTGGGGTCTGGGGCTAGAGAGATGGCTCAGCAGTTAAGATCACTTCTTGCCCAACCATGGGAAAATGAGGATAGACTGAGGCCACCTGGGTTTAATTCCCCAGCACCCAATAAAGAGCTGGTTGTGGTCACGCATGCCTGTAACCTCTATCTTGTGGGGAAGAGCAGACCGGAGAATCACTGAGGCTCATAAAAATGGCAAGGTCCTGAATCAATAAGAGACTCTTATCTCAAGAAAACATGTAGATGAGCAGTGGAGGGGAACACCTGATGGTCTCCTCTGGTTTCCACACGCTTGTACAAAGGGTGTATGCATGTGCACACACATGTTCATACGCAACAAACATGGTGCACACCACACACATGGGCAAAAAACCCAAGCGGAATATTGGACTGGCTGGGGAGCTGCTCAGTGGGTAAACTGCCTGTGATACAAGTGAGAGTCCTGAGGTCAAATCCCCAGAGCTCAGGGAAAGCCAGAAGCAGTAATACAAGGTTCTGTAATCCCAGCCTTCCTATGGCAGGATGAGAGGTGACTCCTGGAAGCTCTCTAGCCAGCTAGCCTGGCATACACAGTGATGAACGACAACAAAATCATGCTTCCAACAAGGTGGAAGGCAAGAACTGACACCCAAAGTGGTCCTCTACTCTCCTCACTTGACTTAGTACATGTGTGCCTGCATTCACACATACGAACCCCCACACACAATCATACACATACAAAGATTTAAAAAGTGGGAGATCACTAAGATCCCATTTTTCTAGGACAGCACTTACACTAAAAAACTGCCTTTGTAACAGAGAGTGGAGACAACATAGGTCCCAGGCCTCTTTAATCCCACAAGAGGACCAATCAGTCTATCTCTAGTCCCAGCCTTTGTCTCGTGGCTTTCTAGATATTATATAATGGCCATAGACACAGTGGGGTGAATGACTTCTTTTTCCACCACCTCCTTTTGGCCAAACTATAAATAAATAAGAGCTGGAGAGATGGCTTAGCAGTTTGCTTGCAAAGCCTAAGGACTCAGGTTCTATTTCCCTGTACCCACATAAACCAGATGCGAAAGGGGGGCAAATGCGTCTGGAGTTAATTTGCAGTAGCTAGTGGCTCTGGCGTACCGATTCTCTCTATCTGCCTCTTTCTCTTTCAAATAAATAAGTAAAAAATATTTAAAAATAAATAAGTAAATAAATACATAGGGAAACTAAGGCAATGGGCTTCATGGACCAAAGTACCTGGGAATAGCACCACCATATTATAGCCTGTCTGTAAAAATCAGTGCTAATTAATAATACATGTGGAGTACACTTGTCCTCACACTATTAAATATGTATCCAGATCCTGCTGTGGACAGGAACTAGCCACAAAGATGAGTGTCTTACCTCTGAGTAATGTTTTCTATCTTTGCCTTGCTTTTTCCTTATGTAAAGAATAATCTTTAATGACATCAATCAATATTCATGAAAATTGATAAATGAAAAAAAAATTAGCCAGGCATGGTGGTGCAAGAGGCCCTGGCATGCCTGTCCATACTCTCTCCTCTCCCCACTCTCTCAAATAAATAAATAATTTAAAAAACATGCATACAAGATACAAAGATAACCAAAAGAAATAAGAGGGGCTAGAGAGATGGCTTAGTTGTTAAGGCACTTGTGTGCAAAGCCAAAGGTCCTCAGTTCAATTCCGCAGGCCCATCTGGACTTCATTTGCAGTGGCTGGAAGCCCTGGTGCACCCAGTCTCTCTCTTTCTCTGTCTCTCAAATAAATAAATAAAAATAAAAATATTTTTTAAAAAAATAAAAGCCTTCATCTTTTAAAAAATATTTTGTTTATTTAAGAGCAGGGAAAGAGAGACAGAGAGTGAGTATGAGTGTGCCAAAGCCTCTTGCCACAACAAACAAACTCACATACACACATAACTTTGTGTGTCTGGCCTTACATGTGTACTAAGGAATCAAATCCAGAGTGCTGGGCTTTGCAAGCAAGCACCTTTAATCACTGAGCCATCTCTCCAGCCCCAGAGCCTTTATCTTTTAAAGCTGAGTCTTATTAAATATTTTAAAAATATTTTATATTTATTTATTTGTGAGAGAGAGAGAGAGAGCGCAGCAGGGAGAGAATGAGCATGCTAGGGCCTCTAGCCACTGCAAAAAAAAAATCTCCAGACATACATGCTACCATGTGCCTCTGCCTTATGTGGGTTCTGCGGAATCAAACCTGGGTTCTTAGGCTTCACAGGCAAACGTCTTAACAACTAAACCATCTCTCCAGCCCAAAGCTGAATCTTCATATACTATATACTATAAAATCCAGCAATTACAGCTCCTAGGTAATCACTCAAGAGCTCTTACACAGGGGCTTCAGAAAACATGAGAAGAATGAGCATAACCCTCATAGCACACAAGTGGAAACAAGCCAGATGCCCATTAACTTCCATGCAAAACAACATAAGGAGAGCTGGGTGATAGAGGTGATAAAAAGTATTGACCAAGGGCACAAAAAGACAGGGTGAACTTACTACAATACATTGCAGGAGAGCAGCAGCAAATTTCCAGAGGGGTGTGTGCTGCTGAGAGGTGGTGGAAGGTCTTTCTCAGCAGTTAAGGAGGATTCCAGTCTTATCATCCTAGAATCCCAAGACTCCTGTGTGGGGCCATACCTGAAGAGACAGGCATGCCTCTCTTAGCTTATTGAGAGCTTCTGGGCTACTTAGCTCAGTTCGTAGAGTGCATGAGACTCTTACTGCAAATGAGTCTGGCCAGCAAGCTTCAGTTCTCCTGGTTCTACGTCCCATGGTCATAACTATGCTGGGATCACAGATGCACATGCCACTTTGCTTCAGGCTTTACATGGGTGTTGGGGAATTGAACTCAGGCGGGCAGGCTTTGCAAGAACCATTGAACTGCCTTTCCAGCCCCTGAGTAGTAAAATTTAAAGCATAAGTTGTTTTTCTTAAGACTGTCATTGGGGATAAGGCACCATAAGTCATTCGATGTCTGTGTAAGACATCTCAAGTTACTAGAGGTCATACCTGATTTTTATTATTTCTTTGTGTGTGTGTGTGTGTGTGTGTGTGTGTGCTCGCGCGTGTGTGCACACGCGTGCACCTGTGTGGATGTCAGAGAACAACTTCAGGTGCCAATCCTTACTTTCCACCTTGCTTGAGGCAGGGTCTCGCATTTTGTTGTTCACCACTTTGTTCTCCAGACTAGCTGGCCCATGAGCTTCTATGAGAGCCTTCTGTCTCCATGTCCCTTCTAGGTCTAGGCATGGTGAGATTATAGATGCTTTACATGTGTTCTGAGGGTCCAGGTGTAGCTATGCACACTTACACAGCATACACTTTATCCACTGAGACATCTCTCCAGCCCCATGACCTGATTTTTTTTTTTTTTTTTGGAGAGAGACACAGAGAGAGACAGAGAGAGAGGGAGAGGAAGACAGATAGAGATTGGCGTGCCAGCAGCCTCTCAGCTGCTGCGAATGAAATCCAGATGTGTGCGCCCCCTTGTGGTCAAGTGGGGCATTGCGCCCTTGCATCACTGAATCTGGCTAAACGTGGGACCTGGAGATTGGAACCAGCGTTCTTAGGCTTAGGAAACAGGCGCCTTAACCGCTAAGCCATCCCCATGACCTGATTTTTAAAGTATGGAAATTTTATTTTTAGTTTTGGGCTTTTGCTTCTATACTTGGATGAGTAGTCGATAGGGAGGGTGGAGAGGAAATTACACAAAAGTTAAGAAAACACACTGGGAAATCAAACTGGAGCTGAGCTGAAAACCTCTTCCCTGTGGACCAGCTGATAGAGAGTTGGTAAAAAGCTATGCAGCATGCAGCCCTATGGGAGAGATAAGTCATCAATGGTGTAAACAGCAATGGACATTGCAAGCCTTAAGATTGGCCAGTCAGGCCAAATATGCCAATGGGGGCAATAGTGGCATGTGTATGGGGGAAACCAGCACTCTAATTGGCTGGAGGCCCACTCCAAAGGACCAAATACATGCCTGGCAATGAAAACCTAGTCAAAAGTCTATAGTGGGGGAGGCCATGATCCATAAGGGAGGCTCTGGCACACCCCTACTCTCTCTCTGCTTCCTTCTGTCTCTCAAATAAATAATTTTTTTTTAGTTTTTCAAAGTAGGGTTTTACTCTAGCACAGGCTGACCTGGAATTTACTATGTAGTCTCAGGGTGGCCTCAAACTCACGGTGATCCTCCTACCTCTGCCTTCCAAATGCTGGGATTAAAGGTGTGTGCCACCATGCCTGGCTATAAATAACTTTTTGTTTTGTTTTGTTTTTTTGAGGTAGGATCTCACTCTAGCTCAGGCTGACCTGGAATTCACTATGGACTCTCTCAGGGTAGCCTCAAACTCATGGTGATTCTCCTACCTCTGCCTCCTGAGTGCTAGGATTAAAGACATGTGCCATCACATCCGGCCAAATAAAAATTTTTTTATTTGTATTTTTTTATGACAAAGAGAGAATTGGCATGCTAGGGCTTCCAACCACTGCAGTTGAACTCCAGACACATGTAACATCTTGTGCGTCTGGCTAACATGTGATCTGGAGAGTCAAACATGGGTCCTTAAGCTTCACAGGCAAGTGCCTTAACCAGTGGGCCATCTCTCCAGCCCAATAAGTATTTTAAAAATATGCAATGTTGGCTCTGGAGATGACTTAGTGGTTAAAGGTACTTGTTTACAAAACCTACCAGCCTGGGTTCAATTCCCCAATACCCACATAGAGCCAGATGCAAAGTGTGGCACAAACATCTGGTGTTTGTTCATGGTGACAGGAGACCTTGGTGTATGCATGTGCATGTGTGCATGCACACGCACACGCACACACACATGCAAATAATTTTTTTTTGAGGTCTGGTCTCACTCTAGTCCAGGCTGACCTGGAATTCACTATGTAGTCTCCAGGTGGCCTCAAACTCACAGTGATCCTTCTACCTCTGCCTCCCAAGTGCTGGGATTAAAAGCATGCACCACTATGCCCAGAAATTTTTTTAATGTTTATTTATGAGAGAGAGAGAGAAAGAATTGGCGTGCCAGGGCCTTAGCCACTGCAAACAAACTCCAGACGCATATGCCACCTTGTGCATCTGGCTTATGTGGATTCTGGGGAGTCGAACCTGGGTCCTTAGTTTCACAGGCAAGTGCCTTAACCACTAAGCCATCTCTCCAGCCCAAAACTTTTTAAAAAAAGATTTATTTTTAGTTAGTTATCAGAGACAGAAGGAGAGGGAGAGAGAGAGAGAATAGGCACACCAGGGCCTCTAGCCACTACAAACTCCAGACACATGTGCCACCTTATGCATCTGGCTTACATGGGGCCTGGAGAATCGAACTTGGGTCCTTAGGCATTGTAGGCATGTGCCTTAAGTGCTGAACCATCTCTCTAGCCCCCAAAACTATTTTTTTTAATTAAAAAATTTTTAATTTATTATTTATTTATTTATTCATTCATTTATTTATTTTGGTTTTTCCAGGTAGGGTCTCGCTCTAGCTCAGGCTGACCTAGAATTCACTATGTAGTCTCAGGGTGGCCTTGAATTCATAGCAATCCTCCTACCTTGGCCTCCCGAGTGCTGGGATTAAAGGCGTGCGCCACCACGCCCATCAAAAAAATTTTTTTAATTTATTCATTAGAAGCAGAGAGAGGGAGTCCCTGGTGTGCCAATTCTCTCTCTTTATCTCTGTCTATATCTCTGTCTCTCTCTCTCTAAAATAATAAATAAATAAATAAATAAATATTTTAAAATATATATTTTATTTATTTATTTGTGGGGGGGTGTGTGCTAAAATCTCTTGCTGCTGCAAACAAATACCAGATGCTTATGTCACTTTTGGCATCTGGCTTTATGTTGGTGCTAGGAAATTGAAACTGAGCCATCAGGCTTTGCAAACTCATGCCTTAACTACTGAGCCATCTCCCCAGCCCCTGAAGGCATTCTTTTTTAATTTTTTTAAAAAATATTTTATTATTTATTTATTTATTTGAGAGAAATATAGAAATATGCAGGTAGAGAGAGTGAGAATGGAGGCACCAGTACCTCCAGCCACTGCAAACGAACTCCAGATGCGTGTGCCCCCTTGTGCATCTGGCTTATGTGGGTCCTAGATAATTTAGCCTCCAACTGGGGTCCTTAGGCTTTACAGGCAAGCGTTTAACCGCTAAGCCATCTCTCCATCCCAGAACTTCTTTTTTTAAAATTTTTTTATTTATTTGAGAGAGACAGAGAAAGAGGCAGACAGAGAGAGAATGGTCTCACGAGGGTCTCCTGCTACTGCAAATGAACTCCAGATGCATGCATCGCTTTTTGTGCATCTGGCTTTGCAGGGGAATCGAACCCTGGTAGTTAAGCTTTGCAGGCAATTGCCTTAACCACTGAGCAATCTCTCCAGCCCCTTGAAGACATTCTTAAAGAAAAAAAACAAAGTGGGAAGGGAACTTGTACCTCCAGATATCAAGATTTGAAATGAAGCTGGGGACATAGCTCAGGTGGTAAAGCTCTTGCCTTGCAAGCATGAGGATTTGAGTTCGGTTCCCAGAACTCATGTAAAAGGGCTGGGGAAATGGCTTAGCAGTTAAGGCGTTTGCCTGCAAAGCCAAAGGATCCTGGTTCAATTCCTCAGGTCCCACATAAGCCAGATGTACAAGGGGGCACATGCATCTGGAGTTCATTTGCAGTGGCTGGAGGCCCTGGCGCACCCATTCTCCTTCCCTCCCTCCCTCTCTCCCTCCTCTCTCTCTCATAAATATATATTTAAATGCTAGGCAGGTGGTGTATACTTGTAGTAATACCAGCAGCACTGGGCAGGGCTCAGTGGCTACCCAGTCTAGCTTACTGGGCAAGTTTCAGACCAGTGAGAGACCCTTTCTCAAAACAGGTATACAGCAATTAAGGTTGTCCTCTGGCCTCCACATGCTCCTGCACCTACACTCACTACCCACCCCACAAGTTTATTTAAAGTGATAGCAGTTTTTCAAAGATGCCAATGGCACTAAGTAGACCGGTGAAACAGAATAGAGAGTCTAGAAACAGACTTACAGAGTTAGTCTGAGAACTTAGAAGGAAGAAAGGACAGTGTTGTCAGTCATTGGTGTTGAATCTATCAGCTCTGTAAAATGAATCTACATGGACTATTTATTTATTTATTTATTTATTTATTTAACAGAGAGAGAGAGAGAGAAAGAGAATGGGCACACCATGGCCTCCAGCCACTGCAAACGAACTCCAGATGCATGCGCCACCTTGTGCATCTGGCTAACATTGGTCCTGGGGAGTCAAACCTGGGTCCTTTGGCTTTGCAGGCAAATGCCTTAACAGCTAAGCAATCCCTCCAGCCCTAAATATCTTTATTTATTTATTTATTTATTTATTTATTTAACAGAGAAAGAGGCAGAGAGAGAGAGATGCATGGACTATTGATCTGAATGTGAAGCTTCTAAAAGACGATGACAGAGTCCCTGATCTGGAATGTTTTAGATAGGCAAACATTTCTTAAACAAGCACAAAAACCATTGACCCTGAGGAAGAGACTGACAAATTAGACCACTGAGGGTGAAAAGGCAGGCCTCTGAAAGATCTGCAGGACTCATGTCTAAAGCCCAGATCTAGTTGTATAAAAAACTCCCAGCCAGGCGTGGTGGCGCATGCCTTTAATCCCAGCACTTGGGAGGCAGAGGTAGAAGGATCGCCATGAGTTCAAGGCCACCCTGAGACTACATAGTGAATTCTAGGTCAGCCTGAGCTAGAGTGAGGCCCTACCTCAAAAAAGAGAAAAAAGAAAGAAAGAAAGAAAGAAAGAAAGAAAGAAAGAAAGAAAGAAAGAAAGAAACTCCCATAAGCAAAGAAGAAAAAGGCAGATATGCCAATTAGAAATAAGCCAATTACAAAAAAGGCTTGAACAAGTATTTAATAAAAGAGAATGTGATGGTTGATTTTATGTGTCAACTAAACTGGGCTGCCTGTTTGATCACCTCAGTCATTTTGAGTGTACCTCTAACAATGCTTCTGGGTGAATTCAACATTTGAATCATTAGGCTAATTAAAGCAGACTGTCCTCCCCTTCCTAATGTGAGTGGGCCCCATCCAAAGAGTTAAAAGCATGGAGAGAGCAAAAAGGCTGAGTAATAGAGAACTCCTTCTGCCTGCCTTCAAACTGAGTCAGTTATTTCTTGCCTTTGGACTCACATGAAACATCGGCTGTTCTAGGGCTAAGCCTATTACACTGGAGTGGGATCTACCCCATAGGCTCTCTTGAGTCTCCAGCACATTGATTGAAGGTGTTGGTACTCCATGGTGACAGAAGCCAGATCCTTATAATAAATCTCTTGATGTATATTTTATTTTTATTTATTTACTTGAGAGAGGGGAAAAGGGAGAGAAAGAGAGAGGAAGAGGGAGAGAAAGAGAGAGAAGAGGGAAAGAGAGAATGGGTGAACAAACGAACTCCAGATACATATGCCACTATGTGCATCTGGCTTATGTGGGTGCTGGAGAATCAAACCTGGGTCCTTTGGCTTTGCAGGCAAGCGCCTTAACTGCTAAGCCATCTCTCCAGCCCCATTTGGGACTGTTAGGAATAAAGCTAATATAACATTTTTGCACAGTTTTTTTTTAAAGCTTAACTCATTTTCTGGGCATGGTGGCACATGCCTTTAATCCCAGCACTTGGGAGGCAGAGGTAGGAGGATCACCATGAGTTCGAGGCCACCCTGAGACTACATAGTGAATTCCAGGTCAGCCTGAGCTAGAGTGAGACTCTACCTCCAAAAACCAAGAAAAAAATTTTTTTAACTCGTTTAGTTGTGTGTTTATATGTGTGAGCACAGGCACATGAATGCCATGGTGCACATGTAGAGGTCAGAGGACAATTTTTGCCTGTTAGCCGTTGCTTTTCACCGTGTTTGAGGCAGGGTCTCTCATTTCCTTATTCACCACTGCATCCGCCAGACTAGCTGGCCCACAAGTTTCCATGAGATACTCCTGTCCCTGCCTCCCTTCTATCCCTAGATGCACTGGGATTGCAGAAGCCCACCACATGGCTTGTACATGGGACCTGGGGATCCAAACTCAGGTACTCAGAGTCGCATGACAAGCACTTTATCCACTGAGCTCTTTCCCCAGCTATGCCCACATTTCCATATGAAGGTATGCTTTCATTTATTTTGAGTGGATATTTCAATGTTCCAAGTGCCATTCCTCATATTTGCCTACAAGTGGAAACAATCAAAAGTCCATTAATAGAGGGATAAAGAAATTATCTGCAGTAACAAAGAATGAACCACAGCCACATATAGCAGCAGGCATGGATCTATAGACATAATGATAAGCAAAAGAATCAGTGAAACAAAAAAAAAAAAAATCCAGTCACAAGAGGAAGATTTTGTTGAAGCAGAGTTCAAATCAGGAGAAGCTACTTGCTAATCCATGGTGACAGATGTCAGAATTGTGTCTATTTTGGAGTGGAGAGAGGCTGTTGGCTGGGAAGGGAATGGAGGAGTCTTCTGAGGGCTGATAATGTTCTGTGTCTTAATCTGCTGCTGAGTGCATGGGTGTATTCTCTTTTTAAAAATTCATTGAGCTGCACATTTAAGATTTGTGCACTTTGCTACGCATATATTATTCATTATACTACAATAAAATAGTTTAGAAATCTCTTTCGCCATGGGATTTTGAATCTTTCTGTGACCCAAAACTCATTACTTCCCCTTCACCAACCATCTGTGTCTGGAATCTTGTCCTGCTGTTTAGTGTTCCCCACACAACCCCCTCCATGGTTCATGGGAGGAAAGCAGCAGCAGACAGAACTCTGCTCTGGCGCTTGCTCTCCTATTCTGAGCTGCTGCTGCCAGAGATGATTTCTTAGTGGGTGGCAGCAAATTACATAAGGCTTTGTGATCTGTGGCTGAGTGATGGGTGAATATGCTTCTGGAGACATTGAAAGCTTAAAGGGAAGCCTCTTCACCCTGTGGATAGGTTTAATTTCAGCTGCACAAAAGGTGGCTTGACATTATCTAGGATGGCAAATAGGTGGTTGGTGGAGCACCAGCTCCTGGGTCCCGAGGGAAAGCAGGGCCAGGCTCAGTGGAGGACTGCTGGGAGGATGGGGTGTGTTAGGATGCGTGAGCTGCACATAACTAACTGATCTAAACAATAAGTTCTACTTGCTAACATCATGAGAAATCCTACAGTAAGATGAGAGTCAGATTGGTTGACACAGTAGCCCACCAAGGACTCAGGTCTCTTATCTCTCTGCCATCTTTGGTGTGGACCCTACTGGAGGTAATAAAGATGTTTGGAGAGTGCGGGGCAGGTGTGCTGGCATGTGCCTTTAATCCCAGCACTTGAGAGGCAGAGGTAGGAGGATCACCGAGAGTTCAAGTCCAGCCATGGACTACATAGAGAATTCCAGGTCAGCCTGAGCTAGAGTAAGACCCTACCTCAAAAAAAAAAAAAAGTTTGGAGAGAAGGCTCAGTGGTTAACTTGCTTGCCTGCAAAGCCTAAAGACCCAGGTTCGATTCCCCAGTACCCACGTAAAGCCAGATACACTAGGTGGCTCATGCATCTGGAGTTTGTTTGCAGTGGCTAGAGGCCTTGGCATGCCCATTATCTCTCTGCTTCTTTCTGTTAAATCAATAAATAAAAAAATTTGTTTTAAAGCTTGGTCAAAGAAGGTTTATAGTAGGTTGAGAAGAAGGTTCAGTAGATAAAGCATTTGCCACATAGCATGAGTGATTCAATTCAGTTCCCCAGACCCCACATAAACCTGATGGTGGGTTTCTGGCCGGGTGTGGTGGCACACACCTTTAATCCCAGCACTTGGGAGGCAGAGGTAGGAGGATCGCCGTGAGTTTGAGGCTACCCTGAGACTACATAGTTAATTCCAGGTCAGCCTGGGCCAGAGTAAGACCCTACCTCAAAAAAAAACACAAACAAACAAACCTTATGGTGGGTTTCTGTAATCCTAGCACACCTGCAGTGAGATGCAGACAGAACTTCCTGGAAGCTCATGGATCGTTTAGCCTGGTGAATGGAGACCTGACCAATGAGACAGACCCTGCCTCAAAGGAGGTGAAAGGTAAGGACCACAACAAGAAAGTTGTCTTAGGGCCTCCACACACAGGTTGTGGCATGTGTGTGCCTTCACTCACACACACAAACATGCATACACACATACAAACTCGCCATATACATACAATAACAAGGGAAAAAAGGTTGACAGTTCCTATCCTGCAAAACAGGTCATAATCCTTGACTTTATCAGCCTTCCTGACAGCTATGAAACACTTAAAGCTATCCTATCCAACTGGGATTTGTAAAAGAACAGACCCAATAAATTAAGCAAACACATAAATACCACTAATCATTAATTGAGTACTAATTGTGTGCAGTACCCTGTGTTAAGGTCTAAGATTTTCCTCATTTGGTCCTCACAACGACTCTTTGAGAGCTACAATTGACAGCCTTGTTTCACAGATGCAGAAAAGGGAGGCTAAAGGGGTTAAGCAGTTTACTCGAAGCCATATGTTGAGCTCAGAGCCCAGTGAACAGTCAAAGGACCAGGGCTTCATGTGTTGAATTAATGCTAACACATCGTGTTGGCCCTAGTAGATGCAGTAATATCTCCAGCACAGCAGAGAGCGTCACAGATCAAAGGTGACAAGCAAAGTGAAGATGCAGAGAATTAGCCTTCTCATGTTTTTCTGTAGAAAATAGAAAAGTGGGGACTGGAAAGATGGTTTAACGGTTAAGGCATTTGCCTGCGAAGCCAAAGGACCCAGGTTCAATTCCCCAAGACTCACGTAAGCCAGATGCACAAGGGGCACATGCATCTGGAGTTCATTTGCAGTGGCTGGAGGCCCTGGTGCTCCCATTCTCTCTCCGTCTGTCTCTCTTCTCTCTATTGTTCTCTTTCTCTCTGCTTGCAAATAAATAAATAAAAATTATTTAAAAGAAAAAGAAAGAAAATAGAAAAGTGGGCTAGAGAGATGGCTTAGTGGTTAAGGCATTTGCCTGAGAAGCCCAAGGATCCATGTTTGACTCTCCAGATCCCATGTAAGCCAGACACATAAAGGTGAGGCAAATGCAAGGTTGCACATGCCCACTAGGTGGCACAAGCGTTTGGAGTTTGATATCAGTGGCTGAGGCCCTGGCACGGCAATTCTCTCTCTCTCTCACTCTCTCTAAAATAAAAATAAAATAAAATAAAATAAAATAAAATAAAATAAAATAAAAAGAAAGTATACCACCACTGTGGAAAATTAGTAATTTCTAAGAAAGTTAAACTAAGGAAATTTAAACACACATTTCTGTGTGATCTTCTGCCACTAAGTGTTTACCAAGAGACATAAAACACATTTGCCCAAAAATGCTTACACAAGGCCAGACATGGTGGCACACACCTTTAATCCCAGCACTCAAGAGGCAGAGGTAGAAGGATCACTGTGAGTTCGACGCCAGCCTGAGACCACATAGTGAGTTCCAGGTTAACCTGGGCTACAGTGAGACCCCTCAAGTAAATAAATAAATGATAGCATACCACAACATAAAATGAAAGGAAAATGATTCACACACATTATTCCACTTGAATCTTGCAATCACCTAGGAATAGGCAGGGAGAGCTTATCATCCTGTATTCTGTGGGGAACCAAAGCTTCAGGGGGGATAGACATCTTGCCCAAAGTCACATAGGACTGTGGTGGCAGACCAGCGCCTATACTGAAGTCTTCCGTTATGGAGACCAGCACATCTGCTCTGATCAAGCCTCACGGGTAAGTTTATAAACCTTTGTGAATTCCAGAGAAGTTCATAAGTGAGTGTTGCTTCCAACTTTCTGATTGGGATTGGAACGCAGACAGTCATTAATCAAACAGCTGACTATCAGATGACACTGTGAAGGTGGTAGGTGTTGCAAACATCTGCTTGTTTGATTTGTTATTAAACATAATGACTGTTGAGTAAAAAAGAGAAAAGAAATCATCCTACACATCCCTCCGTTGCTGCTGTCTAAAACGGCTTTGCTAAGTCTATCAACTTTGTTTACGTCAAATTGGGCAATTTGTCACTTGATGCTGAATTTGCCAAAGGGAAAGCAAATCTGATTGACAAGGTTCCAGGCTCTGCTGTCTCCTCTTCAACAGTCCAGATGTTTAAAAAAAGTTGGCTCTATCCTCGAGAAGGCTCATCTGTGGGTGAAAAGTGTACCAAGGTTGCTTGGATATGGTTTCCGGTTTTGTGGAAACTTTGCTTCCAGAAGACCCTGTCTTCTTGATTGATTTAAATTACGTACCCCCCCCCATCTTCAATTACTGCCTTTCAATACAGCCATCTGCTTTGAGGCCCATCTGTCATGGGTTCTGTTGTGGTTGAATATTAAATATATTTGCAGCTGGAGTTCCACACACACACACACACAAAATGACAGAAGAAAAACATCACTAAGAGTGAAAGTAGAAAACAAAGAGACTTATAGCCATTGTCATGCTTAGAAATCAAAGGACTTTATGCTAGCATCCCAGCAATTTGGAGAATGAAGCAGGATTGCCATGAGTTCCATGCCAGCCTGGGCTACGGAGAGAGACCTTGAATATAACTCAGTCAGTAGAATGCCTGCTCAATATGCACAAAGCCCTGTTAGATCCTCAATGCCACTTTGTTACTGGTCTATAATCCCAGCATGTGGGAGGTAGACATAGGAGGATCAGAAGTTCAAGGTCATTGTCAACTTCACAGTGAGGCCAGCCTACACTACTTGAGACTCTGTCTATAAATAAATAAAAACAAATAAACAAAAAAATATAATTCTTCTGTTTAAACCTAGAAGAGGTCTGGAGAGATGGCTTAGCAGTTAAGGGACTTGCCTGCAAAGCTAAAGGACACAGGTTCGATTCCTCAGGACCCACATAAGCCAGATGCACAAGGTGGCACATGCATCTAGAATTTGTTTGCAGTGACTTGAGGCCCTGATGTGCCCATTTTCTCTCTTTCTCTGTCTGCTTTTCTCTCTCTCTGAAATGAAATAAAAATAAAAATAAATTTAAAAAATAAACCCAGCACTCGGGAGGCAGAGGTAGGAGGATCGCCATGAGTTCGAGGCCACCTTGAGACTACATAGTGAATTCCAGGTCAGCCTGGACCAAAAAAAACCGAAAAACCTAAAAAATTAAAAAATAAACCTAGGAGAAAGCACTATCAGTAAATGAGGAGGGAAGACAGTAATGAACAGAGTAGAGTGGAGGTGCTGGGGCATCTCACTAGTCATTTCTAGTGTCTTTGTGCTGTTGTGACAAAATACCTGGCATAAGCAACTCTGGCAGTTTGAATGTGAAATGTCCTCTGTGGCCTCATGTGTTTGTGATTAAGCCTCATGCTCATTCCCCAGCTTGGGGAGCTTGTGAGGTGGGGCTTTGCTGGAGGAGGTGAGGTATTCCTGCAGGCGGACCTTGAGGTTTATTAGTCCAGCCCACGGGGTGTTCAGAACTAGCTCACCCTTGCTGCTCCTGCCCTTTGTGGACGGATGAAGATGTGAGCTGGTTGTCTGCCCTGCCATGCTTTTTCCACCATGATGAAACTCCCCCTTCACTATGAGCCCAGGGGAAAAAAACAACAAACCTTTTGTTCCATAAACTGCTTTTGATTGGATGTTTTCCCCAGCAATGAAGGTAACTACAACAACTTATGAAGGAAGTTATTTTACTTTGTGTGTGTGATGGTTTGAATGTAAGATGTCCTACACAAGCTCATGTGTGGAAGGCTAGATCCCCAACTGGTGACACGCTACTACTGCATAAAACCAAAGCATAGTGTCACGGGCCTCTAATCCCAACACTTGGGCAGTAGGGATGGGATAGCAGAAGGTCAAAGTTATGCTCAGCTACATAGTGCATTAGAGGCTAACAAGGGATATACAAGACCTGTCTGAAGAAAAAAAAGAATAACTAATTATATTAGTTATTTTACTCATTGCTGTGACCAAATACCTGGCCACAAGCAGCTTAAAGAAGGAATGGGGGTTGGAGAGATGACTTAGCAGTTAAGGTGTTTGCCCACGAAGCCTAACGATCCATGTTTGACTCCCCAGGTCCCACGTAAGCCAGACACACAAGGTGACGCATATGCAAGGTTGTGCATGCACACAAGGTGGCACACACATCTAGAGTAGATTGAGGTCCTGGTGTGCCAATTCTCTCACTCTCATGCTCTCTCTCTTTCACTGAAAAAAAAAAAAAAAAGGAATG
The DNA here is from genome assembly GCA_004027895.1 of Orientallactaga bullata. NCBI lineage: Eukaryota > Metazoa > Chordata > Mammalia > Rodentia > Dipodidae > Orientallactaga > Orientallactaga bullata. Next base: position 58,380 of record PVKW010004287.1, on the reverse strand, counting down.
GATTTGCTCTGGTTGACAGTCTTGAGAGATACATTTCATGGTGACAGGGAAGGCATGGTTGCGAGAGCAGGATGTCACTTTGAAGCACCATCGGGTAAAACAGAGGGGCAACAGGAAGTGGGGCCAGGCTATAAAACCTCAAAACCACTGGATATTATCAGGATTGATTTTGTCTCTCTCTCTCTCTCTCTCTTTTTTTTTTTTTTTTTTTGGAGAGAGACACAGAGAGAGACAGAGAGGGAGAGGAAGACAGATAGAGATAGGTGCGCCAGCAGCCTCTCAGCTGCTGCGAACAAAATCCAGATGTGTGCGCCCCCTCGTGGTCAAGTGCGGCATTGCGCCCTTGGGTCACTTTGCATCTGGCTAAACATGGGACCTGGAGATTGGAACCGCTGGAGATTGGAACCAGTGTTCTTAGGCTTAGGAGGCAGGTGCCTTAACCACTAAGCCATCTCTCCAGCCCTGATTTTGTCACTTTTATACACCAAATTAAACCCTAATTAAGACACCTGGCACAAAATAAACCAAAAACAATACTGATAACACCACTATATCAAGTGGTTTGAATAAGATAATACATTGTTATAAAGCCTTTTTTACTTATGTATTTTTATTAGAGAGAGAGAATGGACATGTCAGGGCCTCCTGGCACTGTAAATGAATTCCAGACACATGTGCCACTTCGTGCATCTGGCTTTATGTGGGTACTGGGGTATCAAACCTGGGTCCTTATGCTTTGCAAGCAAGCACCTTAACAGGTAAGTCATCTTTCCAGCCCTAGATAAAACATTATTTTCTAATTCATGAGGGAAGTCTGAGGAGGAGCATCCAGGCCACGTGATAGCTCCACTGTGGTCAAGGATCCAGGCTCCTACACTGCTGCTCCACTTAGCATCCCACCCACTGTCCAAATATGGTTGTTGAAGCTCTGCCCTTTATACCCATATTCCAACTAGGGAAAGAAAGACTGGAAGAAGCTTCCCATTCCTTCATGTGCTTTCTTTTTTCCTTTTTTAAAAAATATTTTATTTATTTACGACAGAGAGAAAGAAGCAGAGAGAAATAGGGAGAGAGAGTATGGGCGTAGCAGGGCCTCCAGCCACTGCAAACAAACTCCAGATGCATGCGCCACCTTGTGCATCGGGCTTACATGGGTTCTGGGTAATCAAACGTAGGTCCTTTGGCTTTGCAGGCAAGTGCCTTAACCACTAAGCCATCTCTCCAGCCCAGAGAGAGAGAGAGACAATGTGTGTACGTGAGAGAGGGTGAGAGACAGAAAATGGGCACACCAGGGCTTCTAGCTACTGCAAATGAACTCCAGACACATGTGCTACCATGTGCATTTGGCTTTCATGGGTTCTGGGTCCAAGGACCCGGGTCCTTAGGCTTTGCAGGCAAGTGCCTTAACTGCTAAGCCATCTCTCCAGCCCCTTTTATGTGTTTTCTTTGAGGCAGGGGCTCAGTCTAGCCCACTCTTCCCCTTACTGGGAACTCACACTGTAGCCTAGCCTAGTCTCAAACTCATGGTGATTTTCCTACCTCAGCTTCTTTGTGCTGGTATTAAAGGCTTGCACCATCACACTTGGCTCTCTCCATCCCTTCTAACAATATATTTCTAAAGTTTTACATCCATGTCCATATAATCAATCACTGGACAAAACTTGGTTACTTGGCCATGTGGAAATATCCAATTTTAGCTAGGGTCCTAAGAGAAAGGAGAGTTAAAGAGACAGAAGACTATGTCTTGTTGGTTTTTTGTTTGTTTGTTTGGTTGGTTGGGGTTTTTGTTGTTGTTGTTGTTTTTATTTTAATTTAATTTAATTTAATTTATTTATTTGCAAGCAGAGAAAGAGATAGAAGGGAAGCAGACACAGAGAAAGAATGGGCACACCAGGGCTTCTAGCCACTGCAAATGAAAGCCAGATGCATGTGCCCCTTGTGCATCTGATTATGTGGGTCCTGGAGAATCAAACTAGGATCCTTTGGCTTGACAGGCAAACACCTTAACAGCTAAGCCATTTCTCCAGCCCCTATTTTTGTTTTTTTGAGGTAGGGTTTCACTGTAGCCCAGGGTGACCTGGAATTTACTCTGTAGTCTCAGGGTGGCCTTGAACGCATAGTGATCCTCCTACCTCTGCCTCCTGAGTACTGGGATTAAAGGCGTGTGCCACCACGCCCAGCTTTTTTTTTTCTTTTCTTTTCTGAGTGCTGGAACTAACGATGTGCATATTATGCCCAGCTCAAAAAAATTTTTTTTGTAAAGATGATGAGAGGAAAAAGAGGAGAGGCAATTGAGGTTGGGCTTCTGGAAATCTTGGTGAGTGACAAGACACAACCTCCTGAAAACCAGCCAGATGTCACAAATGAAGGACACAGTAGGCATGCTACATTAAGGAAAAAGAAAAGTTTTCTTCACTCTATGTATATGAACAACAGCCTAGAATGGTTTTAAGTGGTCATCTGGGAGGTAAGGACTGAAAAAGGGGCCAGGAGTAGAGCTGGCTGTCTAGAAAGAGTGGAGACCTACATGGAACATTTTAACTTTCTACAAGAAGAATATATTCATGTATTCTGCATAATTAAAAATTAATAATGCCCAAAATACACTATATGAATATACATGAAAATGTTAGCAAGGAATCTCTCTGGATGTGAGACTTTCTTGGTTCTTTTCTATAATTTATGAATTTCCAGCCATGAGTTCAGCTCTCAAGGCTGGGAAAGGAAGAGAGGAAAAGAAAGAGGAAAGAGTGCAGGGTGTAACTCCTTTGGTAGAACTAGTGCCTAGGATGTGTGAGGCCCTGGGTTATATACTCAGCACGCTTTTTAAAAAAGGGGGAATGAAACTAAAATATCTTATTATCACAATATATGTCTTTCCATTTTCCCAGGCCCCACCCAAGGTTTCCTGTGCCCACCCTACTTCCATGCATTTGCTCTGAGCTCAGGTCAGGCCCCCATAGTAGGCTCAGATCATTCTGATTTATGAGAAAGGCATATAGGTGTCCTTGTCTGGTACTTGGAAGTGAACTTCCTCAGGACAGGCTGTCCTTGCTGATCTGATCTCCCGCCAGCCCCTCCCCTCCCCTGAGCTTCAAGGATCATTACTAAAATTTACATTTAAAAAATTATGTATGAATGGAAAGACATCCCTTGTTCTTGTATTGGAAGAATCAATATTGTGAAAATGGCAATCTTACCAAAAGCAGTCTACATATTTAATACAATCTCCATCAAAATTCCAATGGCATTTCTTCACGGAAATTAAGATTTAATTAAGATTTAGAAAAAAAATCCAAAAATTCATTTGGAAGCACATAAAACCTTGAATATTTAAAACAATTATGAACAACAAAAATAAAGCTGGTGGTATCACCATACCTGATTTTAACCTATATTATAGAGCCATAGTAACAAAAACAGCATGGTATTGGCACAAAAATAAACATGTAGATCAATGGAACAGAATAGAGGACCCAGGTGTAAGTCCGGGTAGTTATAGCTACCTGATCTTCGACAAAAATGCCAAAAATACTCACTGGGGAAAAGACTGCTTCTTCAGCAAATGGTGCTGGAAAAACTGGATATGTATCTGTAGAAGGATGAAAATAGATCCTATCTCTCTCCATGCACAAGAATTAAGTATGAGTGGACCAAAGATCTTAATATCAGACCTGAAACTGCTAGAGGAAAAAGTAGGGGAAACCCTTCAACATATTGGTCTTGGCAAAGACTTTCTGAATATAACCCTAATTGTTCAGGAAATAAATCCACAGATCAACCGCTGGGACCTCATGAAATTATAAAGCTTTTGTATAGCAAAGGACACTGTGAATAGAGCAAAGGGGCAACCTACAGAATGGGAGGAAATCTTTGCCAGCTATACATCTGACAGAGAATTAATATCTAGGATATACAAAGGACTCAAAAAATTAAATAATAAGAAATCAAACAACCCAAATAAAAAAATTGGCCATGGTGGCCGGGCGTGGTGGCGCACGCCTTTAATCCCAGCACTTGGGAGGCAGAGGTAGGAGGATCGCCGAGAGTTGGAGGCCACCCTGAGACTACATAGTTAATTCCAGGTCAGCCTAGACCAGAGTGAGACCCTACCTCAAAAAAACAAAAAAACAAAAAAAAAAAATGGCCATGGAACTAAATAGAGAGTTCTCAAAAGAAGATGGTACCAAGCTGGGCGTGGTGGCGCACGACTTTAATCCCGCACTTGGGAGGTAGGAGGATCGCCGTGAGTTTGAGGCCACCCTGAGACTACATAGTTAATTCCAGGTCAGCCTGGGTCAGAGGGAGACCCTACCTCAGAAAGAAAGAAAGAAAGAAAGAAAGAAAGAAAGAAAGAAAGAAAGAAAGAAAGAAAGAAAGAAAGAAGGAAGGAAGGAAGGAAGGAAGGAAGGAAGGAAGGAAGGAAGGAAGGAAAGAAGGAAAGAAAGAAAGAAGGAAAGAAAGGGGGAGGGAGGGAGGGAGGAAGGAAGGAAGAAGAAAGAGAGAGGGAGAGAGAGAGAGAGAAAGAAAAAAGATGGTCCAGCCATTGTGGAAATCATTGTGGAGGGTCCTGAGACAGCAAAAATAGATTTACCAAATGACCCAGCTATACCACTCCTAGGCATATATCCTAAGGACTCATCTCACCACCTTAGAGCTACTTGCTCAACCATGTTTATTTCCACTCTATTCACAGTAGCTAGGAAATGGAACCAGCCTAGATGTCTCTCAACTGATGAGTGGATAATGAAGATGTGGCACATTTACACAATGGAGTTCTACTCAGTGGTAAAGAAAAATGAAGTTATGAAATTTGCAGGAAAATGGATGGATCTGGAAAGGATTATACTTAGTGAGGTAACCCAGGCCCAAAAAGCCAAATGTCACATGTTCTGTCTCATATGTGGATCTATAAATGATTGGACTTCTATGTGAGTAGGAATAAAAGAAGCCAGTAAGTTTCTGGGGATATAAAGGGAATAGAAAGGGAAGGGGGGGAGCTTGATAGGATGGTACCGTATATATGTCAGTAGATTAATGGGGATGAAAAGGCCTAAGTGAGGTCAGGTGGAGGGAGGTCTAATCAAAATCTAAGAGGATATAAATAAGTCATATTGAAACCTACTTTTCTGAACAATGGAACACTCAGAAGCCATAGATTGTTACTAGAACATTTTCAGTGCCAGGAATGGGATACCTTCCAGTGAGTAGTTGGTCAGGGAGGTCATAGATACCCCCAAAACATTACAGGCCATTGCCGAGGCCCTTGGTTTCCCAGAAGGAATAGATGATAAGACCCTATTGCTGAAGACTCCACACATTGGGCGGCAAGGTCACTAAGAAATCCTGCTGGAGCTGAACTCAAAGCTTCCTCCATGTAGACCAGCTGACAGAAAGCTGGAAAAAGCTATGCTGCATGCAGTTCAATGGGAGAGAGAGAAATCACCAGTGAAGGTACTCAAAAGTGGACATTGCAAGCCCTAAATTAGGCCAGCTAGGCCAAATGAGCCAGTGGGTGCAATAGTGGCAGGTCTGTTATGGGGGAAACCAACTCTCTACTTGGACTGGAGGCCCACTGCATGGGAGGGAATACATCCCTGATATGAAAACCTACAACAGAGGTAGTCATGAGCCCTAAGGGTGTAATGTCTTCTGGTGTATGGCTAAATGTACACACTATACTCTCACTTTTGGTTAGAGAAGCTTCTCTTTTCAGATGGTGGTGACCTTGGGATGACTCAGAAGGCACCATGGTGCTGAGAAGAAGTGACAGAGGAGTGCTTAGCTCTGAAATATCTCTAACACACCTTCCAAGGCTCAGGGTCCATTGCAGAAGAGGGGGCAGAAAGAATGTAAGAGCCAAAGGAAGGGTAGGACTCCTTACAATGTACTCCTCCAGACACAAAATAGCCTGGATATCCATGACCTTGCAGTGCCTGACACTACCTACACAAGGCCATCATAACAGGAGAAAAAGATCATGACATCAAAATAAAAGAGGAGGGCTGGAGAGATGGCTTAGCAATTAATACATTTGCCTGAAAAGCCAAAGGATCCCGGTTCGACTCTCCAGGACCCATGTAAGCCAGATGCACAAGGGGGCACATGTGTCTGGAGTTCATTTGCAGTGGCTGGAGGCCCTAACGCGCACATTCTCTCCCTCTCTTTCTCTTTTTCTCTCTCTCTATCTGTGCCTCTTTGTCTCTTTCAAATAAATAAATAAATATTTTTTAAAAATAAAATAAAAGAGACTGAGAGGGGGAGGGGATATGATGGAGAGTGGAGTTTCAAAGGGGAAAGTGAGGGAAGGGAGGGAATTACCATGGGATATTTTCTAAATTATGGAAGTTGTCAATAAAAAAAAATTTAAAAATTATTTATGCCAGGTGTGGTGGCGCATGCCTTTAATCCCAGCACTTGGAAGGCAGAGGTGCTGTGAGTTCGAGGCCACCCTGAGACTACACAGTGAATTCCAGGTCAGCCTGAGCTAGAGTGAGATCCTACCTGGGAAAACAAAACAACAACAATAAAAAATTATTTATTTACTTATTTTCAAGCAAAGAGAGACAGACAGAGAGAATGGGCACATCAGTGCCACTAGCTGCTGAAAATGAATCTGGCTTTACGAGGGTACTAGAGAATAGAGATGGGCACGCCAGCAGCCTCTCAGCTGCTGCGAACGAAATCCAGATGCGTGCGCCCCCTTGTGGTCAAGTGCGGCATTGTGCCCTTGCGTTACTTTGCATCTGGCTAAACGTGGGGCCTAGAGATTGGAACTGGTGTTCTTAGGCTTAGGAGGCAGGCGCCTTAACTGCTAAGCCATCTCTCCAGCCCGAAAATTTACATTTTTTATAAGTCCTTCAAAACAGAAAAGGAAGCCAGTCCTGGAGACACAGTTGTCATCCCAGCTATTCACGAGGATGAGGCAGGAGGATTACAAGTTCAAGGCCATCTTAGGCCCTAAGAAAATTAGCAACTTGTTTACAGCAGTCCATAATTCTAAGTGACTTTCCCTAGTACCTGTCTGTACACCTGTGGGACTGATTTGTAAAGACCAGAACAGCTGAGGGCATCTGAAGAAATCAAATCTGTTTATCTTAAACTGCACTGGCTCTGGCTGACAGTTGACTCCATGTGGTGATAGCTCCTAGCTTGAAATGAAGAGAAGTAACCACCAGGTGGCAGCAAATGCCTCTTCAAACTTCAAGATCCACTGGCTTACAGACCTGAGTAGAAGAGCTGGGAGCTGGAAGACATCACATCGGGTATATGTAAAGTTCTGGGTAACCTTATGCAGCTGATTTTTTTTTTTTTTATGTTTCCATATTTGAAGATGCCTAAGATCCCTCCTCTGAGAATCAGTCTCTTTAAAGTCAGGAATGAGACAAGGAGGTCCATATGTCACCTTTTTTTGCAATGTTCTATTGGAGGTCCTAGCCAATGGAATAATGAGAAAATGTTTGCTTTGTTTGTTTTGAGATGGGGGTCTTTCTATGTAGCTTAAGCTACCCTTGAGTTCTCAATCTATCTGCCTCAGTCTCCCATGTCCTGGAATTACAAGCATGTGCCATCATACCAAGGAAAAAAAAAGAGATTATAAGTATACAGGTTAGAGAGAAGCAGGGCTGGGGGGATGGCTTAGCTGTTAAGGTGCTTGCAAAGGACCCAGGTTCAATACCCCAGGACCCACATAAGCCAGATACACAAGGAAGCTCATGCGTCTGGAGTGGCTGGAGGCCCTGGTACACCCATTCTCTCTCTATATATACATACATATATATATGTACATATGTACATATGTGTATGTATATGTATATATGTGTATGTATGTATGTATGTATATGTGTGCATATATATATGGGCTGGAGAGGTGGCTTGGCAGTTAAGGCACCAAGCCTAAGAACACAGGTTCTAAACTCCAAGTCCCACGTTTAGCCAGACACTAAACGTGCCACAAGGGCACAATGCCGCACTTGTCCACAAGGGGGCACACGCATCTGGAGTTCATTCACAGAGGCTGAGAGAAAACCCCAAAGCTTAATCAACTAAGCATTAAAGGATTTCTGGGGGTTTTTTCCCCCCGAGGAAGGGTCTTGCTCTAACCCAGGCTGGAATTCACTATGTAGTCTCAGGGTGGCCTTGAACTCACAGCGATCCTCCTACCTCTGCCTCCCCAAGTGCTGGGATTAAAGGCATGTGCCACCACATCAAGCTAAAGGATTTCTTAAAAGCTAGGTGTTCTAAAAGCTAGATGCCACTGATATTATAGCACACATCTTTAATTCCAACACTCAGGAGGTTGAGGTAGGAGGATCACCATGAGTTTGAGGCCAGTGTAGGTTACAGAGTGAGTTCCAGGTCAAGTAGGGCTAGAGTGAGACCCTACCTCAAAATAATAATAATAATAATAATAATAATAATAATAATAATAATAAGTATATAAAATAAAAAGCCAAGTAGGAAAGCTTATGCCAATAATAATAATCCAAGCACCCAGGAGGCTGAGACAAGAGGGTTACTGTGAGCTTGAGGTTAACCTGGGCCACACAGACTGTTTCAAAAAAAAAAAAAAAAAAAAAAACCCCAAGAGCTGGAGAGATGGCTTAGCACTTAAGGCCCTTGCCTGCAAAGCCAAATGACCTAGGCTCAATTCTCCAACCCATGTAAGCCAGATGCACAAAGTAGCACATGCATCTGGAATTTGCTTGCAGCAGCTGGAGGCCCTGGTACACCCATTCTCTCTCTCTCCCTCTCTCTGCCTCTCTCTCTCTCAAATAAACAAAAATAAAATATTTTAAATAATAATAAAAAACCCTAATTTCTAAAATGACAATATAAAGTTGCTGGGGCTGAAGAGATGGCTCAGCAGTTAAGGCACTTGCCTGCAAAGCCTAAAGACCAGAGTTCAATTCCCCAGTACACACAAAAAGCCAAATGCACAAAGTGGCACATTCATCTGGAGTGTATTTACAGGGGCTAAAGGCCCTGGCATACCCATTCTCTTTCTCTCTCTCTCTTTCTCTGCTTGCAAAAAATTAATTAATTAATTAATTAAAAAATATTAGCTGGGCATAGTGGTGCATGCCTTTAATCCCAGCACTTGAGAGGCAGAGGTAGGAGGATCACTGTGAGTTCAAGGCCAGCCTGAGACTATATAGTGAATTCCAAGTCAGCCTGGACTGGAGTGAGACTCTACCTTGAAAAACATATATATGGAGGGGGAGAGAGTGTGTGAGTTAGTTGTTAAAAATTTGCAAGCCACTTTTAAACCTAGTCATTAAAAATTATATAAGTTGGTGGGCTGGAGAGGTGGCTTAGTGGTTAAGCGCTGGCCTGTGAGGCCTAAGGACCCCAGTTCGAGGCTCAATTGCCCAGGACCCACGTAAGCCAGATGCACATGGTGGCGCATGCATCTGGAGTTCGTTGGCAGTGGCTAGAGGCCCTGGTGTGCCCATTCTCTCTCTCTCTCTCTCTCTCTCTCTGCCTCTTTCTCTCTCTGCCTGTCACTCTCAAATAAATAAATAAAAATAAACAAAAATTTTTTTTAAAATTGTATAAGTTGGGCTGGAGAGATGACTCAGCTGTGAAAGTGTTTGCAGAGCATAGTGACCAGGTTTAATTCCTCAATACCCACATAAAGCCAAATGTACAAAGTGGTGCATGCTTCTGGAGTTTGTTTGCAGTGGCAAAAGACCCTGGTGCACCCAGTTCTCCTTCCCTCCCCCATTCTCTCTATCTCCTTTTTCTCTAAAATAAATAAATATTTTAAAAAATAAAATGAAGGCCGGGCGTGGTGGCGCACGCCTTTAATCCCAGCACTCGGGAGGCAGAGGTAGGAGGATTGCCGAGAGTTCGAGGCCACCCTGAGACTACATAGTTAATTCCAGGTCAGCCTGGACCAGAGTGAGACCCTACCTTGTAAAACCAAAAAAAAAATAAAATAAAATAAAATAAAATAAAATAAAATGAAAATAAAAAAGCAATACTTGGGAGGCTGAGGTAGAAGGATTGTGATTTTAAGGCCAGCTTGAGTTATGTAAGACTTGTATCAGTAAATAAAATTTATTACATAAAAACATAAAAGTTAGCTGGGGCCGGGCGTGGTGGTGCGCGCCTTTAATCCCAGCACTTGGGAGGCAGAGGATTGCCATGAGTTTGAGGCCACCCTGAGACTACATAGTTAATTCCAGGTCAGCCTGGGCCAGAGTGAGACCCTACCTCGAAAAACCAAAAAAAAAAAAGTTAGTGGGTGTGGCGGGCACACACCATTAATCCCAGCACTCAGGAGGCAGAGGTAGGAGGATCACCATGAGTTCGAGGCCAGCCTGAGACTACATAGTGAATTCCAGGTCAGCCCAGGCTAGAGCGAGAGCCTACCTTGAAAAAAACATAAAAGTAGCAAATATTCAAAGCCCATTATTTATTTTCATTTTTGGGCAGAGAAGGGTTGTTGAGACAGAGTCCCATGTAGCATAGCCTAGGCTGGTCTTGAACTTGGATTGTAGGATGGTCTTCTGCTCCTGATCTTTCTGCCTCCACTTCCCAAGTGCTACCATTACAAGATTGCACTACCACATCTGGTTATTTTTTAATCTTTTGTTAGCATGCATTAATTGTATATATTAAAGTTTTTTTCATTTATGTGAGACTATGGTTGTGCCAGGTGACATCTTGTCACTGAACTTGAACTCCAGATGTGTGTGCCACTTTGTGCATCTGGCTGTATGTGGGTACTGGGGAATTGAACCTGGGCCAGTAGGCTGTGCAAGCAAGCGCCTTTAACCACTGAGCCATCTCTTCAGTCTCCAACTGTCCATATTCAGGGCATTAGTGTGACATTTCCATATATGCATACAGTGTGCACTGCCTATCAGTTATCTTTTCTTTTTTTCTTCACATCTCTGTGCATTGCTTTTGAGGCTTCCTACTCCTTTATATACAACCTCTTTATTAAACTGTCCCCAAGTTGCTCACTAATTTCCTGCCAGGATGCTTACTGGTATAGGAAACAACTCCCAGGGCAAGTCTCAGGGCTATGCAGGGTCTGGTATCCCACTAAAGAATCTACAGGTGGGGGCTGGAGATCTGGCTTAGTGGTTAAGGCACTTGCCTGTGAAACACAAGGAGCTAGGTTCTATTCCCCAGGACCCATGTAAGCCAGGTACATAAGGTGACACATGTATCTGGAGTTTGTTTGCAGTGGCCAGAGGCCGTGGTGCACCCATTCTCTCCCTCTCTCTTCTCCCTCTCTCTCCCTCCCTCTTTTCTATCTCTTTCATAAATAAATAAATAAATATTTTTTAAAAAGAATCTACAGGTGGGCTGGAGAGATGGGTAAGTAGTTAAGACACTTGTCTGCAAAGCCTAACAACCCAAGCTCAAATCCTCAGTACCCACATGAAACCACATGCACAAGATGGTGCATGCATATGGAGTTCGTTTGCAGTGGCTAGAGGCCCTAGTGCACCCATTCTCTCACTGTGTCTTCTTGCAAATAAATAAATTTAAAAATGAAAAAAAAAAAAAAGGAAGATGGGTGTAGTGGCGCACACCTTTAATCCCAGCACTCCAGAGGCAGAGGTAGGAGGATCACCATGAGTTCAAGGCCACCCTGAGACTACATAGTGAATTCCAGGTCAGCCTCGACTAGAGTGAAACCCTGCCTCAAAAAACTAAATAATAATAATAATAATAATAAAATAAATAAAAAGGATCTACAGTTATTCAAATACTCCCCCTCCCCATTCCACCTGGCTGGGCATCCTAAGACTTGGAGTCTTAGGTGAGGGACAAATAATTCAATGGACAGATTACATTTATTCACAGTGGTAAATGACTGTGGATAGAAGAAACATTGGTGGACAGCTGCGTCAATTGCTGTACCCCAATCATGGCCATAGCCTACTGCCTGACCACCCACAACTCCTGTCCACTGCTTTTTTTAAAAAAGTTTTTAAAAGCATTTTATTTTTAATTATTTATTAGAGAGAGAGAGAGAATGGGCATGAATCGCAAATGAACTCCAGACGCATGTGCCACCATGTGCTTCTGGCTAATATGGGTTCTGGGGAGGTGAGCCTGGATCCTTAGGCTTCACAGGCAAGTGCCTTAACTGCTAAGCCATTTCTCTAGCCCTCCTGTCCACTTCTTTTTTGTTTTCTTTTCTCTATTTCTTTTGTGAGGCAGGGGCTTACTCTTTAGCCCAGGCTGGCCAGGAACTCAACTATGTAGCTCAGGTTGGCCTAGAAAGTGAGGCAATCTTCCTGCCTCAGCCTCCTGCATGCTGGGATTCAGCAGGAGCCACCACATCCAGCCCTCTCCATATTCTGGCCTCGTTTTCCATCTTGCCAGTAGAGTCCATGGAGCCCCAATATCCTTCCTAGGAATTTGTTTTGTCCAATTTAGCCAGACTCCACTTCTGCTGCTTGTACTCCGGGAAGCCTGAATGACATAAGACTTGCTTTTCAGAATCTAAAGAAAGATGAGGTGCCAAGTATATTCCTCTAGCAGGCCCAGCCCCTCTGAATCCTTTCAGATCTACAGCACTTTCCACAAAAAAAAGTAGGCCTGAAGCTTGATTCAGTGGATTCTTGTGTGGGTGGGTGGGGGGGCGGTTTCGAGGAAGGGTCTCACTCTAGCTTAAACTGACCTGGAATTCACTATGTATTTTCAGGGTGGCCTCAAATTCACGGTGATCCTCCTACCTCTGCCTCCCCAGTGCTGGGATTAAAGGCATGCACCACCACACCCCAATAGGAGAGATTCTTTACAGACCAGTTATGCGTGCTCACACAGCCCTGTGATCACCCCACTTGCACCTTAAATTTACATGTCTTGCTGGGCATGGTGGTGCATGCCTTTAATAGCAGCATTCGAGAGGCAGAAGTAGGAGGATTACCATGCGTTCGAGGCCACCCTAAGACTACATAGTGAATTCCAGGTCAACCTGAGCTAGAGTGAGACCCTACCTTGAAAAACAAAAACATAAAAAGAAAACAAAAAAAATTTTTTTACACGTCTCAAAAGACAGAATCTGAGCTGGGTGTGATGGCGTACGCCTTTAATTCCAGCATTCAGGAAGCAGAAGTAGGAGGATCACCATGAGTTCGAGGCCAGCTTGAGACAACATAGTGAATTCCAGGTCAGCCTGGACTAAAGTGAGACCCTACCTCAAAAAACAAAAAAACAAAAACAAAGCCCGGTGTGGTGGTGCACATCTTTAATCCCAGCACTCGGAAGCAAGAGGTAGGGGGATCACCATGAGTTTGAGGCCACCCTGACACTACATAGTGAATTCCAGGTCAGCCTGAGCTAGAGTGAGACCCTACCTCAAAAAAAAAAAAAAAAAAAACCAAACTAAACAAACAACAAAAAAGATGTGTCAAGGGAGCTTGGAGAGATGGCTTAGTGGTTAAGGCACTTGCCTGTGAAGCCTGAGGACTCAGGTTCAATTCCCTAGTACCCACATAGGTCAGATCCACAAGGTAGCACATGCATCTGGAGTTCGTTTGCAGTGGCTAGAGGCCCTGACGTGCCCAATCTCTCTATATCTGCCTCTTTCTCTCTCTCTCAAATAATTTTTTTAAAAAATAAAAATTAAAAAAATGATGTGTCAAGGACTCTCCTACACACATTCATCCCCACAACAGTCCTACAGGGAGGCACATTCACTGTCCCCACTTTACAGATGAAACATGTGAGGACCAGAAGGCTCCATGACATCCCTGAGTTATAGTAGCTGAGCAGTCTAGCTCCAGAGCCCATGATCCTAACTACTTCACCAGGCTGTTTCACAATGGCAACCTTAGCATGAAGACATTCCAGTAATGGTCACATGAAAATTTTAAAAAACTTTAAAAAGTTAATCTCTCCACCAGATGTCAACTCCATATTCCACCCATCCCCAGGAGAGACACATGACTCAGGGCGGGGGTGAGAGATGGAGTGAGGATACCATTTCACACATGACCTGGAAAATAAAAAGCTGCAAGTTGAGTATTTGGCAGGCCCAGGAAGACATAGTGTACCCATCCCCTAGGAGACTTGGCAACTGTACAGAGCTATGAAAGAACAACGACTGGTACATTTGAGACCCTGGCACCAGGGATTCCAGACCAAGTCTGACAAAAACATCACTGGCCTGCCTATGCCCACAATCAGACTCTTGGCTGGGACACCGGCCCACCCACACTGGGCAGGCACATGAGCATCTTCTGAAGCTTAGATCTGCCTGGGTTGGTCTCCATAAGGACAGGAGACCCTGTCCTCACCTGTCACCCTGCATGGTAAGGCCCATTTGCCTCTCCACATCAGGTCCAGCTTCCCCCTGCCACAAGCACAGGCAGCCATATGTTGAGGAGTGGTTCTAGACACTAACTGGGGTAGAAAAAAATGCCTGGGGGAAGGGTACACTGGAGGGAGGTAAATTACAACAAAGAATGACACGTATGAAAATGCTATAAGTATAACTATCTAGACTAATTTAAAATATCACAATAAAAGCTGGGTTTAGTGGCACATGCCTTTAATCCCAGCAATTGGGAGGCAGAGGTAGGAGAATTGCCATGAGTTCGAGGCCACCCTGAGACCACATAGTGAATTTCAGGTCAGCCTGAGCTACAGTGAAACCCTACCTCAAAAAAACAAAAACAAAAACAAACAAACAAAAAAACCCCATACTATCCATATATATATATTAGTGAGGTAGGAAGACCACTGTGAGTTTGAGGCCAGCCTGGGACTACAGAGTGAGTTCCAGGTCAGCCTGGGGCTACAGCAAGACCCTACTTCAAAAATAAAATCACAATAATTTTAAAAAGGATTATTGCTTAGGCTTGAGACCAGAGGGAAAATGATAGAGACCATTTTATTTCACCAAATTATTCTGCATGATCACCTCTGTGAGTTGCAACCTTAGGTACTTGTTAAAAATATAGTTTCAGGGCTGAAGAGATGGCTTAGTGGTTAAGGTGCTTGCCTGCAAAGTGAAAAGACTCAGGTTTGACTCACCAGGACCCATGTAAGCCAGATGCACAGGGGGCGCACACATCTGGAGTTTGTTTGCAGTGGCTGGAGGCCCTGGCGTGCCCATTCTCTCTCTCTCTCTCTCTCTCTCTCTCTCTCCCTCTCTCTCTCTACCTGCCTATCTCTGTATCGCTCTCAAATAAATTGTATATATACATAGTTTCACTGGGCTTGCTGGCACACACCTTTAAACCCAGCATTTAGGAGACAGGGGAAGAAGGATCACCATGAGTTCAAGGCCAGCCTGGAACTACAGAGTGAGTTCCTGGAACTACAAAGTGAGTTCCAGGCCAGCCCCAGCTAAAGTGAGACCCTTCCTCAGAAAAAAAAAAGAAAGAAAGAAATACAGGGCTGGAGAGATAGCTTAGAGGGTTAAGGCATTTGCCTGCAAAGCCAAAGGACCCAGGTTTGACTCCCAGGACCCACATAAGCCAGATGCACAAGGGAGCGCACACATCTGGAGTTCGTTTGCAGTGGCTAGAGGCCCTGGTGTGCCCATTCCCTCTCTCTCCCTCTACCTGCCTATTTCTATATCTCTCTTTCAAATGAATAAATAGTTTTTTTAAAAAGAAAAGAAAATACAGTTTCCTGGGCTGGGCACGTGGTCCGGTGGTAGGGTACTTGCTGAGCATGTGCAAAGTTGTAAGTATAATCCCCTGCACTGCTAATTAATTATTATTAATTAAAATGAATGCAGGTTTCTCAGATCCATAAGACCAATGCACTGTCCACTGTGCCAAGAAGGTGGCTCCCAGTTTCATTTTAGGCCTAAGAAACCAGAATAGAGTCCAGGCATGCTGGTGCATGACTTTAATCTCAGCACTTGGGAAGCAAAGTTAGTAGGATTGCTGTGAGTTCAAGGCCAGTCTGGGATACATAGTGAATTTCCAGGTCAGCCTAGGCTAGAGTGAGACCCTATCTATAAAAATCAAACAAGGGCTGGAGAGATAGCATAGTAGTTAAGGCACTTGCCTGCAAAGTCAAAGGACCTAGTTTCAATTCCCCAGTACTCATGTAAAGCCAGATGCACAAAGTGGCACATGCATCTGGAGTTTGTTTGCAGCAGCTAGAATCCCTGGCACACCCATTCTCTCTGTCTCTCCTCACTCTCTCTCTCTCTCTCTCTGCTTGCAAATAAATAAATAAATAATGAATAAATAAGTAGAAAAACCAAACAAAGAATAGGGTCAGGGTGGGAGAGGGATGCTTGAGCACTTTTTCACTTCCAGTGAAGCAGCTGAGCGAGTAGGATGGAGTTGTTCAGATGAGTGAAACACAGATTCTCTGTCCATCCCTCCCTCAGACAAACTCGGGCTATTCCCCTCTCCTCACACAATGTCACAACCTGGCCTTTGGTTTCCTGATCTCACCGACCTCCAGGCCTCTGCTCAAGTTGTGCTCTTGCAGAAATGCAGCTCCTGGGTGTCTCAAATGGCTCTTTTTTGGTGATAGCTCACACTTCTTTCCTTCTTTCTTTCTTTCTTTCTTTCTTTCTTTCTTTCTTTCTTTCTTTCTTTTTATTTATTTATGTGAGAGTGACAAACAGACAGAGAAAGAGGCAGATAGATAGAGAATGGGCGCACCAGGGCCTCCAGCCACTGCAAACAAACTCCAGATGCATGCGCCCCTTCGTGCATCAGCTTACATGGATCCTGGGGAATTGAGCCTCGAACAAGGGTCCTTAGGCTTCACAGGCAAGCATTTAACTGCTAAGCCATCTCTCCAGCCCTCAAATGGCTCTTATTCAGGCTCACTCAGGTGCATACTCAGTTCACACCATGATTGTTTGTTTGTTTTGGCAAACAGACAAGCAACAGTACAGAACAGTTTTGCTCTGTATTCTAGTCTGGCCTTGAACTTCGATCCTCCCACCTCAACTCCTTGATTTGCTCTGATTAGAGGTGCTTGCTACAACAACTCACTTGCCATTGCTTGTTTGTGTGCTTTTTCACAAGACTTCCTGTTCCATAATTATCTCTCCAGCAATCTGTAAGATCCTTAATCCTCTCATCACCAAGAACCTGAGACCTAACTGTAGGTGCACCATAAGTGGCTGTGGAGTATACACTGTGACACAGATATACAAAAAGGGCCGGGTGTGGTGGCGCACGCCTTTAATCCCAGAACTCGGGAGGCAGAGGTAGGAGGATCGCCATGGGTTCGAGGCCACCCTGAGACTACATAGTGGATTCCAGGTCAGCCTGAGCTACAGTGAGACCCTACCTCGAAAAAAAAAAAAACACCAAAAATAAATAAATAAATAAATAAATAAATAAATAAATAGATACACAAAAAGGGCAGCGACCATGGCTGCCCGTTTCTAAAAGGTTGACGAACACCACTACCACAGCTCACAAAGGAGCGTCAAGGTCAGAAAAGACCACAGAGCCCTGTGCACCTGTCCTCCTACTCACACTCCCCCCCCCCCGCAACCTCCCTCACCCTGGGTCCCCTACAACCCAACAGGAAACAAGCCCCAAGTCTGCACGTGTTTATTTCCATTCACATATTTCACAGACAAGGGGATATAGCAAATAGGAGAGGGCTGTTTGAAAAACACGTCCAGATTTGTACATGTCCTGCTGTTTACAGAGGATGCTGCTGTCGCCATGTCTGCCGCACAGGGCACAGGGCACAGGGCAGCAGGAGCAGCTAGGAAGGAAGGTCAGATCAGGCTTAATCCCGGGGCCTGGAGGAGCTCATCCTCTACGTCACAGGACCCGTATTTCCGAAGGCATACTCTGTCAGGAGATGGATCTTTTTTTTTTTTTTTTGGAGAGAGACACAGAGAGAGACAGGGAGACAGAGATGTGCGCCTCAGCAGCCTCTCAGCTGCTGAGAACGAAATTCAGATGTGTGCGCCCCCTTGCGGTCAAGTGCGGCATTGCGCCCTTGCATCACTTTGCATCTGGCTAAACGTGGGACCTGGAGATTGGAACCAGGTTCTTAGGCTTAGCAGGCAGACGCCTTAACCACTAAGCCATCTCTCCAGCCCAAGGTTGAAGGATCTTTGAGTCATGTTCCTACTACATACAAGCTGATGAGCCCCCACCCCAGCTGAGTGCACAACAAGGCAAAAAGACTGGGGAGCCAGTGACAGGGCCAGTGGGGTCAAAAGAAGGCCAGACCTCCGGAACTGTTAACTTACAGAAGTCCTCTAGTATCAGGGGTCTGGGCTTGGCTGCCTGTGCAGTCTCTGGGCCTCAGTGTCCCTGTTCTAAGAGCAAGAATCAACCATCTCCAGGTTCTTCTTGCTCTGATCCCAAATCAGATCCTAAAGGGAAAGAGGGTGGTCATAGGAACCAGGTCACTGGGCAACCTGCTCCGCCTGCTGCCCTCTGGGTGCCCTCCTCTGATTCAGTCCCAGTCCTCAGCCTTCAGTAAGGCCCCATTTACTCCTTCTGAAGGAGGAGGGGCTTCTGCATTCTGCACCTGCAGGAGCCTGAGGTGGGGGAATGTTGCAGTCAACTTCTCTTTGCTGGGACAAACATCTGACCAAAAGTAGTTAATAGGAGCAAAGGGTTTATTTCAGGTTTACAAATTCTAGGGGATCACCATCAATGGCAGGAGAAGCTGGGTCATTTCCATAGATCCAAGCACAGAGGCATCACCAAACAGCCAGCCAACACCAAAAAGCTCCAACAGCTGAAGCTCCAAACTGCTCTCCACACACCTTAGGGCTGGACTCTTAAGATCTGGCCACAGTGACAGCCCCACCCTGTAGCAAGGACCTGCCTTCTAGGGGCTCAAGTTGTAAGCTCAATTCTAACAAAACACCTGAGTCTATGGGACCATACATTCAAACTACCAGAGACGGCAGTGAGACCCAAGACACAACACAGGCTCTTTAACTCCCCAGCATCCCTCCTCTGAACATGGCCAGCCCAGAGAGCTCCTGGAAGTCTCACACAGGGAGAAAGACGAGGGACTCATTCTCCTGTCCCTTCATCTGAAAAGGGCCGATGTGTCATCCTCTTTCACCTCACAAGGAAAGGTCCCACACTCCTCCAGAGGCAGCCCAGGACCTGACGTCCCTAATTCCAAAGAGGCTCTCCTCTGTGTTCCAGACACTCTGAGGATTCTCAGTCCTGCACAGACTACTACATGGCCTGACCAGCTTGGTGACTGCCATGAGGTGGAGCAGCCTGAGTGAGCCTCAATTCCCGTACTCCGACAGGGAGGAACAGGAAAGATAGACATGCTTCCAG
This sequence comes from Orientallactaga bullata, assembly GCA_004027895.1. NCBI lineage: Eukaryota > Metazoa > Chordata > Mammalia > Rodentia > Dipodidae > Orientallactaga > Orientallactaga bullata. The sequence continues at coordinate 39,148 of PVKW010004287.1, read as the reverse complement.
CAACTCAGATAGAAAGAACTGGGCAAACTGGGTCTTCTATGCTCAGATCCCAAGGAGTGACCCCTCTCCTCAGTGCGAGGCACACTGTTGTGTTTGGATGGAAACTGGACATCCTAACGCTGGGCACCATTTTCCAGCCCAGGGGAAGCTGTGCAAAAGGCGCGAAGGTGCCGTTGAGCCGCTAGGGGCGGTAGAGCGTGGTGCTGGCAGGACTGCAAGGTTTCGGCCCCGGCCAGTGGGCCGTGCGCAGGCGCCCCGCCCTCCCCGCCCCCCCCCCCCGCCCCTGGAACCGGCTCCCGCCCACGCGGTCTTCGCTTGGCGCCGGGCTGGGCTGAGCGCAGCTGGCGGGCTGGGCGCAGCAGCTCTGCACACCGCCGGTCGCTCCTTGGGCGCCCAGAGCTACACCTGTGCGCCCGGCCCCGCGCCGCCTCCCTGCCTCCTGGCGACTCCTCTCCAGTTCCTTGTTTGTCCCACCCCATCATCCACTAGCGTTCCAGGAACCTAATCGTGGCTGTCTCGCCAGCCTAGTCACGTACTGTACAAGTCACCACCGCCTTGTCCGAGTCCACGCAGTGGCCTAGGGATGGCTGCTGGTGTCACGTGGTCCCTTCCTTGCATCTCTCTGTCTGCCCAGTCAGTCCCCTAGTCCACCCCGTGGTCTTTTGGTCCGATTTCGATTCTACACAGCAGTAGGGGATTCAGCTCCTCTGTCTTCCAGGGACTATGGGTGGGGAAATTTAGGGACACGACACAGGTGTCGTTAGTTGTTATAAAAGTCTCCTGGGGCTCTCCATAGCTCCCTGCGCACCTCTGGATTTATGGTCATGTTGCTGATTCAAAGTGGCCAGGGCTAGAATCTGAAAGAGCAAATTCATGATGACTCTGCAAGGACCGTCCAAAGACACAGAGCCCAGTCACAGCTGGGGGCCCTCACTTGTGTACTAGTGTCCTGCCAGAGGTCTTGGCCACCTATGGCTCTTTTGTGGATATCTGGGCAAGTGCTGCTCAAAACGTGTGGTCCATACACTGGGGACGGTCTACACTTTCTGTGTGTAGTACGTAGCATAATGAACGTCTGTCTGGCCATAGTGGTACCTGCCTGTAATCCCAGCCCTGGATAGGCTGCAGCAGGACTATTGCTGGGAGTTGGAAGCCAGCTTCTATTATAGTGTATGAGGCCAGCCAGGGTTAAATAGCCAGACAGTCCAAAAATGAAATATACACAATAAATCTTTAGTTTTATTTTATTTTAGTTTTTGAGGGTCCCATCCTCCCCATCTTTTTTGAGACAGAGTCTCAATCTAGCCCAGGCTGACCTGGAATTCACTATGAAGTCTCAGGGTGGCCTGGAACTTACAATGTTCCTCCTACCTCTGCCTCCTTAGTGGTGGGATTAAACGTGTGAGCCACCACACTCAACAATCTTTAGTTTTCCTATTTCTTCTCCTCCTTCTTCTTCCCCCCTCCTCCTCATTCTTCTTCTTCTTTTTGAGGTAGGGTCTCAGTCTAGCCCAGGCTAACCTGGAATTCACTCTGTATTCTCAGGGTGGCCTTGAACTCACTGTGATCCTCCTATCTCTGCCTCCCGAGTGCTGGGATTAAAGGCATGCACCACCACACCCAGCTCATACTTCTTTATAAATCTTACTCTCTGTGTTGTATTCTTATAATTTCATTATCTATACAATTAATGTCATTTCACTTAACCAAGACTTAGGTTGAGGCCCCAGAAACTTCAGAGTTAGATTTCCAACCTTGCAGTCACTTTTAAGCCTCAAACCTCAAGAGAAACACATACACATGTGTATTAGTCAGGGTTCTCTAGAGGAACAGAATGGATAGAATGAATTGTATTAAAAGGGAATTTATTGGATTAGCTTACAACAGTCCAGCAATAGCAGGTTGCAGGTCTAAGAGTCAAGGAACCCGGTAGCTGCTCAGTCCATGAGGCTGGAGGCCTCAGCAGTCCCAATCCGGCACTGAAGGCCTGGAGGCTTCCTGGAGAGACGCTGCTCTTCAGTCCACCCTGGTCTTCAGTCCACACTGGAAAGCAGCAAACACCAAGCAGCAAGTACCAAGCGACAAGCACCAAGCACCAAGTGGCAAGCAGCGAGCAGCACCGGCAGCCAGGTGGGAGAGAGAGAGCCTTTCTTCCCAGAGCTTCTTTTTATCAACCAGCCAAGAGGGGCTGCCCACTCTGGGGGAAGGATTCTTCCTTTAGTTAATCCTTCCTATAGGCAGCCTCAGAGACACATTTATGAGGAATGTCTGTGGATTCCTAAACAAATCAAGTTGACACAAACTTAACCATCACAACATGTCACTTCAGATGAACTTTAGACTCATGCACAAACTGCATGTGGCTTTATGGGGGTACTGGGGAATCAAACCCTGTCTGTCAGGCTTTGGTAACAAGCACCTTTAACCACTGAACCATCTCTCCAGCCCAAGGATTAGGAAGTTTCTGAACTATTAATGTGTCCCATAAGGATGGACAAAAACATGCCTGCCTCCCCCAACCCCCACACGCACACCAGAAGCTCTGGGACATACTTTTGTACTGTTCAGAGGATGAAGTTTAGTGTCACTTGCCTGTTTGGGGTGGGGTGGGACTAACATTTGAGTCCAGAAACCAAGTCTCTGTATGGGTTTTACTCCCTCACCAAGTCCCTTATATTCAAGACACACAGAGAAAACCAAAGTCAGAATCAAGTCATCCACTTTTATTATCTTTCACATATTTCACAGAAAAAAGGGTCTGAAGAGCCAGGTGTGGTGGCACATGCCTTTAATCTCAGCACTCAGGAGGCAGAGGTAGGTGGATCACCATGAGTTTGAGGCCACTCTGAGACTATATAGTGAATTACAGGTTAGTCTGGGCTAGAGTGAAACCCTACCTTGGAACCCCCCCCCCAATAAAAAATGAGTCTGGCCGGGCATGGTGGCACACGCCTTTAATCCCAGCACTTGGGAGGCAGAGGTAGGAGGATCGCTGAGAGTTCGAGGCCACCCTGAGACTACATAGTGAATTCCAGGTCAGCCTAGACCTGAGTGAGACCCTATCTCGCAAAACCAAAAAAAAAAAAAAAAAGAGTCTGGCAAATAGGTGAGAGTTGTATGAAAAACAAATCCAGGTTTGTACATGTCACACTATTTACACACGGGAGCAGGGCTATCTCCCATTAGGCACAGCAGGTGCATTTGTCGGAAGCTTCTTTGCAGACACATCCTTGGGCACACTTGGCACAGCCCACAGGGCAGCATGCACAGCAGCCTGGAAGGGAGATATAGGGAGAGGTCACAGCAGGCTTACCCCACATGAGGCCTGGCAGGAGCTATGCCCACTACAGTTCAGAAGTATTTATTTATGGTGGCATGGTGGCACAAGCCTTTAGTTTCAGCACTCAGGAGGCTGAGGTAGGAGTCTCACTGTGAGCCCAGGACAAAGTCTGGGCTACAGAGTGAGTTTAAGGTCAGCCTGGACTAAACTGAGACCCTGCTTCAAAACAAAAACAAAAACAAAAACCCAGCCGTATTTATTTATTTACAAGGTCTCATGCAGCCCAGGCTCCACTGGAACTCCTGATCCTCCTGCCATCAGCTCCCAGGTGCTGAGACTACATGCCTGCATGGAGAAACTTTGTTTCTTTGCAAGCAGAGACTGGGGTGGGGGAGAGAAAAAATTGGGTGCACCAGGGCCTCTTGCTACTGCAAATGATCTCCAGATGCATGCACCACTTTGTGCATCTAGTTTTTATTTGGGGACTGGGGAATCAAACCCAGTCGTTTGGCTTTTCAGGCAAGCGCCTTCACCGCTAAACCATCTCTCCAGTCTGAAGAAGCATTTTAAAGCCTAGCATGGCTCTGTTCTAAGATAACTAATGTTAATTTCAGGGTCCGTGTCCCAATAGAGAGAGGCTGCCTGTCCCTATGAATTTACGACAGTGCAGAATGCCTGGAGTGGAGTGGAATGGCTCCTTGGGTCAGACTGCCAGTTTGTTTCCTGGCTAGCTCTGGGTTCCCTCCCAAGCTCAGCCCCAGCCCTCCAGATCTGGCCCCCAACTCACTCTTCCTGCAGGAGGTGCACTTGCACTCTTGGCAGCTGCAGGAGCCTGCGCACGTGCAGGATCCGCCTGTGGGGAGACAGAATGCGGTGAGCTCAAGACCGAGGCTGGAGGCAGGAGGGTCACTAATGTGCTTCACTCGTTTCTGGGTAGCACTGACAGAGGTGCTCGGTCGCACCTCTCGACCTGGCTGCTAGGAAACATAGGGCTCTCTCAGATGTCCCCTCCCCTCCGGGAAGGAAAGGAGGATGCTGGGGGTACAGGGAGGATGGTAACCAGCACACCTCCCCTGAAGTGACAATTAAGAGCAGAGTGGAAAGCTGGAATGGGGGCGATGCCACTTGGCCAGGAAGGAAGAGCTGAGTGTAGAGTAAGAAGCCAACTTCTCCCCTCCTTCAAAAAGAAGGGCATTTGGTCCTCCTGCTCAGAAACCGAGATCCTAAGCCCAGAGGGCCCAGGGTGCTTACCAGCAGCACAGGAGCAGTTGGGGTCCATTTCCAATCTAAAGAAAGTCGAAGTTCAAAGGAACCAGCAAAAGGCGGTCAGGCTTCTGGGAGGCGCGTGCAATCTAGGAACCTGGCTGCTCACTTTATAGCGCAAGCCCGCGCCCGGGTGCAAAGGCACCGCCCGGGTCTGGAGCCCGCCGCGCCTCCCCAGCGGTGCGCGCTGACCTTGGCTGGGCTGAGCGCACAACGCTGGCAGAGTCGCCTCTCTGCTGCCCGCCTGACCCGAGGGGCTCTGCGCCCTGCCCCACGCCACGTCCTTCCCAATTTCCTCGAAGTTGACTGCCTCCCTCTTTCACAGGCTTGCCGGGAACCTAGTCCAGGCCTTGCCAGAACCTTCTCTGGAGCCTTACCCTCAGGTTCACCTTTCCTGTAAGTCCTTGTGCAATTCCATCTCCGTACTCAGGTACGCATATCTGTGCCAGCGGCAAGTGGAGCCTGGGACACATGGGCAGAGGACTGCAGCTACAAGTGACTTTTGTCACCCACCCTGCGCTGCCTTCGCTTTCACCATAAGGTTCCCCAGTGTATAATAGCCTGAGGGGCGGGGAAGGTCGTGCCTCCCCACCTTCTATTCCCCGCATCAGAGCAATGGACCACGGGTTCATTTGATTTGTGTAGGCCCTCTATCTGGTAGCTTTCCACTGATTAGCTGGCCACCTTCCCCCATGGATGGAGAATCCCAAAACATGGGATTCCCTGAGGAAGGAGTCATTTTAGGTGATGTGTAGACCTTGAGTTAAATATGGGCTCATTTAGCTTTTTTTTTTTTTTTTTTGGTTTTTCGAGGTAGGGTCTCACTCCAGCCCAGGCTGACCTGGAGTTCACTATGTAGTCTCAGGATGGCCTCGAACTCGCGGCGATCCTCCTATCATTTAGCTTTTTTTTTTTTTTTTTTTTTGTTTTGTTTTTCGAGGTAGGGTCTCACTCTAGCTCAGGCTGACCTGGAATTCACTATGTAGTCTCAGGGTGGCCTCGAACTCACGGTAATCCTCCTACCTCTGCCTCCCAAGTGCTGGGATTAAAGGCATGTGCCACCACACCCAGCTTTCATATGTATGATTTTTGACTGACCATAAGTGACCCACCCTGTTTTATCACCTTGGATCTTTGAACTCTCTCAAGCTTGTATCCCATGGTCCCTAGCTAGGACCCCAGGTTGCTCAGTGAGAATCGAGTCAAACTCATTAGGGTTTCAAAGCTTCCATTTGGCCTAAATATGTCTTTCTCACCTCTCTCCTGCTTGAAATGTTCAAGGCTGAAGATAAACAGAAGGAGTCGCAAATGATACACAAAGGATGTCCATAACATCACAGCCACCTCATCACATTCACAGATGCGAAGCAGATTCTTCAGCAGCATTGGAGCGATTTATTTATTTATTTATTTATTTATTTATTTATTTATTTATTTATTTATTTTGAGGTAGGGTCTCACTCTAGCCCAGGCTGACCTGGAATTCACTCTGTAGTCCCAGGCTGACCTCAAACTCATGGTGATCCTCCTGCCTCTGCCTCCTGAATGCTGGAATTAAAGGCATGTGCCGCCTGGCTGCATTAAGGTTTTTAAAAAATATTTTTATTTATTTATTTGAGAGAAAGAAATGGATAGGGAGAGTGAGTATGGGTGCACCAGGGCCTTCTGCCACTACAAATCAACTCCAGATATCTGTGACACTTTGTGCATCTGGCTTTATGAGGGTACTAGGGAATCAAACCCATGCATAAGATTTTGCAAAGCCATCTCTCCAGTCCCCAAGCTATTTATTTATTTGTTTATTTAGATTGGGTCTCCTTGTGTAGTCCTGGCTGGCCCCAATCTTTCAATTCTCCTGTCTCAGCCTCCCAAGTGCTGGATTGTAAGTATGCCGCCATACCTGCAATATAATATTTGTCTAGTTCAAGAAAAACTATCTCCAATGCTAATAATAAAGATAGTAACCCAATGTTGTATACCATTCACTCTTGCTGACACCATTCTAAACTCCTCGTGTGTGTCAGTTCATTTGCCTCACAAGGCAGACCTACCTCTTGTGCCTGTTCAGAGCTGAAGAGACTGAGCTGCAGAGAGGTTAGGCTGTGCAGGGAAGAGATGGGTGCCATTGGTACTGGTGCGGGGCGGGGGGGGGGCTTTCGTATCATGCCCTAGTTTCCCAGCGAGCCCCTACCAGCTCTTCCTGCAGGAGGGACAGGTGCATTCCCTACCCCAGGTGCAGGAGGCTGCACAGCTCCAAGAAGAAAGACAGCAGTGAACAGGTACAGAAGACAAAGGCAGGAGACACAACACGGGTTCATTAACTGCCCAGGGTCCCTCCTCTGAGCATGACCAGCCCAGAGATGTCCTGTCCCACGCAGAGAGCAGGATGCGGGGCTCATTATCCTGTTCTCTGAAAAAATGGCAAGTGTGCCTTGCTGTTTTGAAACAGAAATTTTGGAGTTTCTTGCCAATACACTGAGCCCAATGTGATACAGGAATTAGGGTTTGTCTGCCAACGAACCAATATACACCAGTGTGCTGATAGGATATGAGGATTTGGAGGGTGTCCTCGGATTCTTATCTTATGAATTCAAAGAATTGAAATCCACAGACCACAGGGTTAAATTTAAAGAGACTTTATTACATTAAGAGAAGGAAAGAGGAGCAGGGCATGGTGGGGCACACCTTTAATCCCAACACTCAGGAAGCAGAAGTCGGAAGATTGCCATGAGTTTGAGGCCACTCTGAGACTACATGATAAATTCCAGGTCAGCGTGGATCAGAGCAAGACCCTTGTTCTCTTGAAAGAGAGAGAGAGAGAGAAGAAAAGAGGAGAGAGTATGAAGAGGAGCTGCTGCCCTTGAGAAGGCGGGAGGGGAAAAACCCACCTAGAGACCCAAACTGGGGTCATTTCTAGGTTCTAGGTAACCATAACACCAGGGTAAGGTTTAATCCTTCCAGGAATCTTAATTATAGGACAGGGAGCTCCTCCACTTGGAGGGACTCAGGTTGTTTATGGGAAACAGATCTAGGGAACTCCTTTAGGCAGCAAGAGATAAGGAGAAGCTGTAGCTTTCTCTGACCTCTATCAGTGTGGAGACTGCAAAGACAAGCTCAAGGACACTCCCTGCTTTTATTTTGGGGGTGGGCAGTCAGAGGACCTCCTCTCTCTTCCAGACACTCTGAGAATTCTCTATCTCAAAAAAGTAAATACTGGGTGAACTGAGTCCACTATGCTCAGAATCCAGGGGGTGACCCCTCCTCAGGCCCAAGCACACTGTGGGCTGTGCCTGGGACCTGGGCATCCTAAGGCCCATGCCAGGTGTGCTGTACCAGTGTAGTTCAGGAGTAGTTAGTACCTACTTCTAGCCCAAGAGAAGCTGGAGTTACAAACAAGCACAAGTACTGCTCTCTCCAAGAGCCCAGGGGCAGCAGTTTGGCTTCAAAATCTGGACACAGGGCTGTAGAAATGGCTCAGAGGTTAAGACACTTGCCTGCAAAGCCAAAGGACCCTGGCTTGATTCTCCAATGCATGTGTCTGGAGTTTGTTTGCAGTGGCTGGAGGCCCTGGTATGCCCATTCTCTGTCTACCTCTTTCTCTCTCTCGTCAAATAAATAAATAAAATATTTTTTACAAATCTGATCGGGCGTGGTGGTGCACGCCTTTAATCCCAGCACTTGGGAGGCAAAGGTAGAAGGATCACGGTGAATTCGAGGCCACCCTGCGACTACATAGTGAATTCCAGGTCAACCTGTACTAGAGTGAAACCCTACCTTGAAAAATCAAAATAATATAAATAAATAAATAAATAGATAAATAAATAAATAAATAAATAAATAAATAAATAATCTGGACACGGCCGGGGCAGTTTCCCCGCCCTCATCGTGGCTGGAATCTTGCCCCCAACACGACGGTGTTGCGTCACCAGCCCTCTGGCCTTGGCCGGGCTGAGCGCACCTTAGGGTCCGGGCGCAGATTCTCCGTGCGCAGCTGGAGCATGGTGGGGCCCTTGCTGTGCCCGCCCGCCCTGGAGGCGGGGCTGTGTGCTCCGCCATCCAGCTGCTCCTAACCAGCTCCGGCAAATTTGCGAGTCATCTCCGCGCAGGCTGTCCAGGAACTGAGTCATGGCTGTCTTCCACTAACAGCGTGACTCTGAATGTCACCTCAGCCTGACCCAAGGTCACTGAAATCAACATGTGAGTGAGGGAGATGTGTGCATAGGACTGACCACCAGTGTCCCCTTAGCCTCCCTCACATTGCCTGTTTCAGTCCCCATCTGTTTGGCTTGGCTTCCCTCTTACACAGATCGGAGTACAGACACAGGGCTGTGTCCCACTGTCTTCCATTGTCCATACAACAGATAGACTCGACACTGGTGTAGGACTTTGGACCAAAACTCTCCCAGGCTATTCATAGACAACAGCCAACCTTCATTGATTGCAGGACAGATTTAACACAAAGTGCTTCATTTGGAGCCAAGGATCTCTTGATCTCTCTCTCTTTCAAACACACCCGGACACACACACACAGGCCACATTGCTGGAATCTGAAAGAGCAAGTTTTTCCCTGACTGTTGACAACTGGGAACTCTCCCAGGATGCCTAGTGTCCTGACAGGGGTCCTTGTCACAGCTGGCTCCTTGTAGGATTTTCCCGGCCAGTGTTGCCTGGGGTGGGTGGGAGGTATGCACACAGGAGGAGTCTGTGTGCACATCATTATCAATGAACTCTGCACAGAGGGTAGATCTTCTTTTCCTACTTCTTCATCTTATTACTTTCCCACTGAATCTTTAAAAATAGGCTTGTGCTCTCTTTGAGTTCATTTTCCTTGTTTATTTTTTAATTGATTTATGTGAGAGAAAAGAGAGAGAGAGTGAGTGCATGCAGGGCCTTGAGCCATTGCACATGAACTCCAGACACATGTGCCACCTTGTGCATCTGGCTTACGTGGGTCCTGGGGAATCAAACCTTGGTCCTTAGGCTTCTCAGGCTAGTGTCTTAATGGCTAAGCCATCTCTCCAGTCCCTGAGTTCATTTTTTTGCTGTTGTCGTTTTTTTGTTTTTCGAGGTAGGGTCTTACTCTAGCCTTGGCTGACCTGGAATTCACTCTGTTTTCTCAGGGTGGCCTTGAACTCACAGTGATCCTCCTACCTCTGTCTCCCGAGTGCTGGGATTAAAGGTGTGCACCACCATGCCGGGCCTTGAGTTCATTTTTTTATATGATTAATAATTTGACAAGTCTTGTGTCTGAGATGAATGGAAAATAAAATTTACCAGAGCTAGAGAGATGACTCAGCAGTTAATGGTGCTTGGTTGCAAAGCCTGATGGCCCAGGTTCAATTCCCCAGTATCCAGATAAAGCCAGATGCACAAAGTGGCACCCTGGCATACCTTATTCTCTCTCCCTCTCTCACATACACAAATAAATTTTTAAAAACCTGCTTGCTATGGATTTTGGCAATGAGGTAGTTGGATTTCTCATTCTGTAGTCACTTTTGTTGTTATTTTGTGGTAGGGTCTAGCTCTAGCCCAGGCTGCCCTGGAGTAAACTCACAGCGATCCTCCTACCTTGGCCTCCCAAGTGCTGGGATTAAAGCATGCCTCACCATACTTGCTTTTAGTTATTTTTGGTATTTGAAAATTGGTCTTATGTAAGCTGGCCACAAACTCTCTCACTTCCAAGTGCTGAGATTACAGGTATGAGCCACCATGCCCTGCCCTATACTCACTTGCAATCTAAAGCTAGGCCTGTTGGACAGATCTGTAATCCCAGCTACTGGATGAGCCAGCCTGGACAACTTCGTGGAAAAAAAAAATCAAATCAAATCTAAGGAGCTGAAGCTGGGATAGAAAGTCTGAATGTAAATAAAGGCTTGCCGGGCGTGGTGGCGCACACCTTTAATCCCAGCACTAAGGAGGCAGAGGTAGGAGGATCATCACGAGTTTGAGGCTGCCCAGGTCAGCCTGAGCTAGAGTGAGACCCTACCTCGAAAAACCAAAAAAAAAAAAAAAAAAAGGAAGGATTGAGAAGTTTCTGTGCCACGAGGTCAGAGACCTTAGATCTGCCCTCACACACAAGCAAGGGGCGTGGAAATCCTGCTTCCAAACAAGGAAGTTCATGAGGTAACCTGACTTTACCCTTAGGACACACTGTTTTGTTGGCTAATATTAGAGTCCAGAACTGAGTCCCCCTGCATTGCCAATTCAGCCTGTCACCCCAGCTCCCAAGTTCCAAGTCACACAAAGAAAACCAGAATCAGAGTCAAGTCATCGACTTTTATTATGATTTACATCGTTTGTAGAAAAGGGGATAGAGCTTTGAAAAACAAATTCCAGTTCATACAGGTTCACACTATTTACATATGGGAGCCGGACTGTCCCCACATCAGGCACAGCAGGTGCACTTGTTAGAAGCCTCCTTGCAGACACAGCCCTGGGCACACTTGGCACAGCCCGCAGGGCAGCAGGCGCAGCAGCCTGGGAAGGAAGAAAGAGAAGTTAAAGGAGGCTTCCCAGCACCTTCTGCCCCAACAGCAGCCAGGCTGGAGACCTGCTCCCTGACAAGCAGATGGTATTTTTTTTTCTTTTTTTTTCATTTGAAAGAAAGAAAAGAAAGAAAACATAGCACATGTCTGGGCTGCAACAATACTTAGTGGCTCAGGCCCCTGGGAGCTCAGTGGAGAGCAGAATGTCTGGGAAAGGACTAGAATGGCCACTGGAAGCTAAGGATATTCTCAAGAAGCATACAGTCAGCCAGCTTTGGGTTCCCTCGGCCATCCCCCAGATATCCCGACCAGGCCCCTACTCACTCTTCTTGCAGGAGGTGCACTTGCATTCTTTACAGTTGCAGGAACCTGAGCAAGTGCAGGAGCCACCTGTGGGAAGAAGACAGCAATGAGCTGAAGAGAAATGTAGAGCAGTGGTCAGCGCATGCGCCAAGCACAGTGCCCTGCAGATCCCGCTCCATCCCGCTCAGGACTCAATGAAAACTAAATAGCACCACTCCCCCCCCACCCCGCCCGCATAGGGTACCATGGGGCTTGTGCCCTTGATCCAGAAGAGGCAATGTCCTCACACCCCCCCCTCCTCCTTTGCGTCCTCTACGACTCTGTAGTGGGGAGTGGGTATGCTAAAGATCAAGAACTCGGGGTTCTCTTACCAGTGGCGCAGGAGCAGTTGGGGTCCATTTCGAGGTGTGGTGAGCCTGGAGATGCGGAGCGAGGAGCAGAGAGGCCGATGGGCTTCTATGAGGGTGGTGGAGCCTAACGGGCGACCTGCTGGCTTTATAGTTCGGGGCCAGTCGGGCCGGGCGCAAAGGGTCTGCACCCAGCCGGGCCTTGGCGCGCGCCGCGCGGGTCACGCGGCCGCCCGCGGTCCCCCGGGAGCCGAGCGCACCCTGGCGGGCCGGGCGCACAACTCCCGCCAGCGGCCTTGGGCGCTGCTCGCCCCGAGGGAGGGGCCGTGAGCCGTGCGCTACGCCGCGTCCCCCGGGCGCTTTCACTCCCCCGCCCCGTGCCGGCCCGGCTTTCCCAAAATTATTAGCGGTCACCGCCTCCCCCACCCCCGTGCGGCCCGGAACTCCATCTGATTGCAGCGCTGTTTGTCCTCAGCGTCGCTTTCCCAAGAGTTCCCGGCACCCCCCCACCCCAGCCACATCGTCCGTCCCGGCATGGATGCTAACTGGAACAGAGCAGAGAGTTCTGTCTCAAGGACTAGCCTTGGATATGAACTGTCCTGGCCCACATAGCCTACCAGTCTTTGGTACACTTCCCCTCCGACATCGTACCAAGGCCAACACTATTCTCTCTTCCATTCTGCACACCTGGGGAGGGGGCTTTTTGACACATGGTCAATTTGCTTGTGGAGGTGGCAGAGAGTGTGGTTGGTGGGTCAGCTTTCAAGAACAGAATAGCTGGGCGCACGCCTTTAATCCCAGCACTCCGGAGGCAGAGGTAGGAGAATTGTCTTGAGTTCGAGAGGCCACCCTGAGACTACATAGTGAATTCCAGGTCAGCCTGAGGTAGAGTAAGACCCTACCTCGAAAAAAAAAAAAAAAAAAAAGATCCGGGCGTGGTGTGGTGCACGCTTTTAATCCCAGCACTCCAGAGGCAGAGGTAGGACACTATGAGTTCAACGCCACCCTGAGACTACATAGCTACATAGTGAATTCCAGGTCATCCTGGGCTAAGAACGAGACCTCACCTCGGAAAATTGAAAAACCAAGAAAAGAGAGAGAGAGAGAGGACAGAACAGCAGAGAACAGATGAAGACAGCATATATAAGATTAATGAGGCCAAGCATGGTGGCACACACCTTTAATGCCAGCACTAGGGAGGCCAAGGTAGGAGGATTGTCTTGAGTTTCAGGCCACCCTGAGACTGAGTGAATTCCAGATCAGCCTGGGCTACAAGTGAGACCTACCTCGAAAAACAAACAAACAAAAAAGTTTTATGAAACGTATCTACTTCTGGGGATTAGAACCTTGCCAGTAAGGCTAGTGCAGCATGGGTTAAAAGTTTGAGCCAGCCGGGCATGGTAGCCACCCTGAGACTACATAGTGAATTCCAGGTCAGCCTGAGCTAGAGTGAGACCCTACCTCAAAAAAGAAAAAAAAAAAAAGTTTGAGCCAAACCCAGCACTTTGGAGGCAGAGGTAGGAGGATCACTGTGAGTTTGAGACCATTCTGAGACTACATAGTGAATTCCAGGTCTGCCTGGAAAAAAGAAACGTTCAGATTTGAAGCCAGGTGTGGTGGCGTACGTCTTTAATCCAGCACTTGGGAGGCAGAGGTAGGAGGATTGCCATGAGTTCCAGGTCACCCTGAGACTATATAGTGAATTCCAGGTCAGCCTGGCTTAGAGTGAGACCCTACCCTGAAAAAAAAAGTTCAGGTTTGAATCCCAACAGAGGCCGACTATAGATAGCATTGTGCCCCTCACCAACCAACTGTAGCATGAACACATGGGAGAGAAAGGTATTTTTATCTGATGCTGGTGTGGAGGCAGCAGTGGGAAGTGCACTGAGTTAGCAGTTGGCTCCCTTGGCATAGCTCTGGCAGGTTTCCAGCCTTCAGTTTCTCATCTCTTAAGCCAAGAGTAAAATTGGCGCATCCCACAGGACCCTTCTAGTCACCCATTTCCTGAGATAGGTAGGGGCTATGAGCCAGTGGCATCATGTTCTGCCAGCTGTGATGAAGGTGAGAAGACAGCTGTGGCATCACTTCATGTGGTCAACAGCACCCAGGGCCTTGTCCCTTCCTTGTGATACCCCCTGGCCTTGGAAACAACACAATACTCCCCCAGCCCTGGGAAGTCTGATTCAAAACACTTCACTTGGAACAAAAGTTCTTATCTATACAATATCAATATGTTGCCTTCATAACGCTTAGTAGTTCTCTCCAGATTTCATGACTCTAGTGGACTTTGAAAGAGCAGAGGATTTATTTCAGCATGAACTGGGCAACTTCCAAGGACTCAAGGCCTAAACTCAAATAGGAGCTCCCCGGCCAGACTCAGTGTTCCTGAGTCATGACTCATGGTGCCTAGTGCAGAAGTCCAAGCCTGTGCTCTTCCAGTCCGAAATGTACACCCTAGCTCAAGTGTGTAGTGTTTGTGGTTTATTTTCTAATGTTCTTTTGTTTTCTTTTTCATATGCATATGAAAATATTTCTGCTGAATCTAATGAAATGGGTTTTATAGTTGGTGATTTTCTCACACAAATTCACTTTCACTTTATTTTACTTTGTATTACCACAGTCAAGGTCTGTAACAGATTCCTGGGCCTTTAGATTTCTTGGAATAATGTGATTTTTGTGTGCTTTATGTGAGAATGGAACCCTTGGTTTCATATACCACTGAGCTTTTTTTTTTTTTTTTTTTTGTTTTCCGAGGTAGGGTCTTGCTCTAGCTTAGGCTGAGCTGACCTGGAATTCACTATGTAGTCTCAGGGTGGCCTTGAACTCATGCAGATCCTCCTACCTCTGCCTCCGAGTGCTGGTATTAAAGGAGTGCGCTACCACGCCTGGCTTTGTTTTTGTTTTTGTTTTTTTGAGGTAGGGTCTCACTTTAGTTCAGGCTGACCTGGAACTCACTCTGTCCTCAGACTTACAGCAATCCTCCTACCTTTGTCTTCCACCCTTTGCCTTTTTAAATACTTTGTTATTTTAAGACAGAATCACATTAAGTTGTCCCAGCAGGTCTTGAACTTTCAATCCTTTTTTTTTTCCCCCACCAGGCTTTTTTTTTTCCCATTCCAAGATTGTTTATTTCCCACTTATATGAAATGGATACCTGTAACAGTACACAGTTACACGTGACAGGGTCAGTCATTCATTGTAAGGGCCCCACTTTACCACCCAGTGTCATTTCTTCTGTTTTCTCTGATCCATAAAATATATCCCTCATATTGTAAATCCTTTTATATTTATATAAAAACAATTTCTACTCTCTCTCTCTGTCTCTCTCTCTCTCTCTCTCTTTTTCCAACCAGGCTTTTTGAGATATAGTCTCTTATAGCCCAAGCTGGCCTGGAACTTACTATGTGGTCAAGGCTGGCCTTGAACTTCTGATTTTCCTGCCCCCACCTCCCAAGCACTGAGAGATGCACTACTACTCCCAGTTTTTTAAAAATTATTTTTAAGCCAGACATGGTGGCTCATGCCTTTAATCCCAGCACTGGGGAGGCAGAGGTAGGAGGATCGCCATGAGTTCGAGGTCACCCTGACAGTGCTTAGTAAATTCCAGGTCAGCCTGGGCTAGAGCAAGACCCTACCTCAAAAAAAAGGGGGTGGCTGGGGAAATGGCTTAGTAGTTAGGGCATTTGCCTGTGAAGCCTAAGGACCCTGGTTCAATTCCCCAGGACCCACGTGTAGTAGTTTGAATATATGGCCCCCAATATATTCAGTGTTTTATTAGTTTATAGTTTGCATCTGCAGCCACCTTGCTAGAGGCAATGTCATTGGTGGGTTTGAGATTCCATTGTAAAGATATGCAAAGTGTGCCCAGTAGGAGTTCCTGAAGTGTGCTGTGCTATGTGGCTGGTTGGTTTTTCTCTCTCTGCTTGGCCCTGTGCAGGCAAGCCAGCTTCTTCTGCCATTATGGAACTTCCCCTGGATCTGTAAGCTTCAATAAATAATATCCCTTCCTCCATAACTGTGCCTGGTCTGGAAGTTTATCTCAGAGAACCTGAAGCTGTCTGCTACAAAAGGGCTAGAGCAAGACCCTACCTCAAAAAAAAAAAAAAAAAAAAGGAGGCTGGGGAAATGGCTTAGTGGTTAGGGCATTTGCCTGTGAAGCCTAAGGACCCTGGTTCAATTCCCCAGGACCCACGTAAGCCAGATGCACAAGGGGTCACATGCATTTGGAGTTTGCAGTTGCTAGAGGCCTTGGCGCGCCCATTCTCTCTTTCTCTCGATCTGCCTCTTCCCCTCTCTCTCTCAAATAAATAAATAAATAAATAAATAAAATATTAAAAAACTATATATTAGTAGGGCATGGGTGGTGCCTTTAATCCTAACACTTGGGAGGCAGAGGTAGGGGGATTGCCAAGAGTTCAAGGTCACCCCAAGACTACATAGTGAATTCCAGGATAGTCTGAGGTACAGCAAGACCCTACCCCCAAAAAACCTAAATAAATAAATAAGTAATGTTATTTATTTATTTGTAAGAGAGGAGGGGACTCCAGATGCATACTCCACTTTGGGCATCTGCCTTTATTTGGTACTGGAGAATTGAACCTGGGCTGGCAGGCTTTGCAAGCAAGCACCTTTAACCATGGAGGCACCTCCCCAGCTCCCCACATCCAGTTTTC
Organism: Orientallactaga bullata; assembly: GCA_004027895.1. Classification (NCBI taxonomy): domain Eukaryota; kingdom Metazoa; phylum Chordata; class Mammalia; order Rodentia; family Dipodidae; genus Orientallactaga; species Orientallactaga bullata. Next base: position 22,797 of record PVKW010004287.1, on the reverse strand, counting down.
TGTGGTAGTGGGGATCAAACTCAGGACCTCTCTCATACTGCATACGTCCTCTACTACTGTGCAGCTTCTCCAGATCGGTACGTTCCATTTTCTGTTGCAGTTACCTTCTTGTTGCTGGGACAAAGCCCCTGACTGAAAGCAGCTGATGTGAGGAAAGGGTTTTTTTAGGGGAAGCTTCGTGATGGCAGGGGAAAGCATGGCATGAGCACAGGCTAGACACCACCTCTGCCATAGCATGTGGAAAACAGTAGCAAGAGAGTGAGCCAAACTCTAGCAAGGGGAAGCTGACTATAACATCCCCCAACAACATGTTTTCTCCAGAAAGGTTCCACTTCCCAAATTGTCATCAGCTGGGGATCAAAACACATGAGTTTATGGGGGACATCTGATTGAAGCCACTATAATTTTAATTGAGAAGTTAAAGATATAACAGGTCTGGTCTCAAGACATTTAAGGCCAGAGGTGTTAAGGATGACACCAGCACTAAGAGCTCTGGGCTCGCAGTCCATTCCTCCACTCCCACTGTTGGATCTGGCACTTTTTATTTCTGAGGCACACAAAGGTAACCAGAGCCACAATCAAGTCCTGAGTTTTGTTGTCATTTGCATATTTCATAGAAAAGGAATGTAGTAAACAGATTCTAGTTGTGTCAGAATGGACTCCAGCTTTGTTCAGACCAGTTCATTTACACATAGGAATAGGGCTGTCCCCACATCAGGCCCAGCGGCTGCATGTGTCTGATGCCTCTTTGCAGATACAGTCCTGGGCATACTTGGCACAGCTCACAGAATAGCACAGAGAACCTCTGAGGTCTGGGTGTTAGTATAAGAAAAATCCAGAACAGGGCTGAAAGACTAGAGTCAGTTACAGGACCTATAGGGACAAGTGAGGCCACACCCCAGAACTTAAAGGAGAGAGGACCTCCTGTGTCAGGTCTGTGCTAGACTACCTGAGCCCTTTGTGGACCTCGTTTTCCCAGGATGAAGAATGGAGAGAATTCAAAGCTAAGGTTCTTCCTACTTTATTATTTTTTAAACTTTTTTTTTTTTTTTTTTTTTTGGTTTTTCGAGGTAGAGTCTCACTCTGGCCCAGGCTGACCTGGAATTACACTATGTAGTCTCAGGGTGGCCTTGAACTCACGGCGATTCTCCTACCTCTGCTTCCCGAGTGCTGGGATTAAAGGCATGCGCCACCACGCCCGGCATTATTTTTTAAACTTTTAATTTTTATTTTTAATTTTTTTTGAGGTAGGGTCTCACTCTGGTCCAGGCTGACCTGGAATTAACTATGTAGTCTCAGGGTGGCCTTGAACTCACGGTGATCCGAGTGCTGGGATTAAAGATGTGTGCCACCACTCCTGGCTTAATTTTAATTTTTAATTTTAATTAATTTATTTGAGAGAGAGAGAGGCAGATAGAGAAAGAATGGTCATGCCAGGACCTCCAGCCACTGCAAATGAACTCCAGATGCATGCACTACCTTGTGCATCTGGCTTATATGGGTCTTAGAGAATTGAACCTGAGTCCTTTGGCTTTTCAGGAAAGCACCTTAACTGCTAAGCCATACCTTCAGCTCCAACTTTTTAATTTTTATTTATTTATTTGAGAGAAAGAGGGAGGTGTAGAAAGAATGGGCATGCCAGGGCCTCTAGCTGTTGCAAAAGAACTCCAGAGGTATGTGCCTCCTTGTGCATCTGGCTTGCATGGGTACTGGGAAATTGAATCTGGGTCCTTAGGCTTTGCAGGCAAGTGCCTTAACCACTGAGCTATCTCTCCAGCCCTCTTCCCACTTTAATGCTTAATCAGATCTGGGCTGGGGTGGGCGAATGTGGAGTGCTAGTCACTGGATTGCTCCCGCCTGCTGAGTTAGGGCTATTCCCTGCTTCCTGACCAGCTCTCCACTTCCCTGCAAGTCTTTCTGCTCTTCTTGCAGGAGTACATGCACTCTGCACCCGCAGGAGCCTGCACAGCTACCAAAGTCCAGGGGCAGGAGCCATCTACGAGGAAGAGAATGGCAGCAGTGAACTGGAGCCAGGCAGGAGGCACAGCATTTGGTGGACATGTTATCAGGTCTGCACAAGGCCAGACATGTCCCACTCAGGGCACAGTGACTTAACTCCACTTCTCTCCCCACCCGACAGAATGGGCCCTTGGTCTGGAAGAGGCTATGTTCCCTTGCTTCCACTTCAATCCAGGCAAATTAAATGCTGATGTGGACTGAAGATCTCTGAAGAAGTGTGTGCGTGTCAAAGAGCCTGCAACTGGATTGCTTGACCTTGGCTAGCTAGCTAGAATCTTGACTGTGGACAGATGGAATGTTGCCAGTGGGCTACCTTAGGGCCTTTAATAGCCTGTTTTGTTTTTTTAAATTTTTTTGTTTTGTTTTTAATGAGCTCAGGCAGGTCTGTAACTCATGATCCTCTTTGCATCAGCTTCCTGAGTCCTGGAATTACAGACCTTATCTTAACTTTGGTATCTGACTTAACATTCTCAAGACTATTAGGTAAAACTCTGAAAATATAGCTTTAAGCATGGCAGACCTCTCTAGCATTCCTAAAGCTAAGATGATATAAAGTTAAGAGGAACCCCTACTGGAGGTTTCCCTGCTCTGCTGCAGCCCACTTGCCTGATACTTGATGACCCCACCAGTGTAATTGCTAAATGGATTGACTCTGATGTTTTTTTTTTTTTTTTTCATTTTTATGCTCCCCCTCCCTACCCACAGGGGGAAGCCAGACTCACTTGTATCCCCTGGCCCGAAGGAAGAGGCAGAACTGAGCAGAGCAACAGAGCTGAGCTGAGCTGAGCTGAGCTGAGCTGAGCTGAGCTGAGCTGAGCAAGCCAAGTCCGACTCTGATGTTCTTTGATTCTGTGACTAGAAATGTTGACATGAGAACTGGAGAGATGATTCAGTGGTTAAAAGCACTTACTTGCAAAGCCTCCAGCCCTGAGTTCAATTCCCCAGCCACTCATGTAAAGCTGGACAGGCATTTGTTTGCAGTGTCAAGAGACCTTGGTACACCCATACATATACATGTATAAATAAATAATTTTTCAAAAAGTTGATATAGTCTCTCCCACAGTGGAACATATACTAACTATCATTTAAGGTAACCTGAATTTGTATTCTTGGGCCATGGCCACTCATATTAGACTCAGGATAAACTATCATTTTCTTTAAAGCAGTGTGTGTGTGTGTGTGTGTGTGTTGGGGGTGGGGGTGTTGAGACAGGGTCTCAATACGTTGCCTATGCTGGCCTTCACGGGGAAGCTATCTTTGATCCTCTTGTCTCCATCCCTTGAATGCTAGGATTACAAATGCGCAGAGTGCGTATTTTATAGGGACACTGGATAGAGCACAACCTAGCAGCCCCTGATACTGAGGTGATAGCGAGCGGGGCAGTCAGGAGCTATGTCCCCTCTGCCATGGAAGCTGCTCGGAGGGTGTGAGTGCTGCACCATGGCTGAAGGTGCTTGGTAATAAGTAGCCAAAGCACTGAAACCATGAAACGAAGGAGCCCTCTCCTGCTAGGAGTGAAAATGCTCCCTCTCCTGCTAGGGGCATTTGTTCTGTGGCTGGAAAGTGCACTACAAACTGCACATCATTCCAGGGACACAGGAGCAATGTGGATCCCTTGGCAGATGTGGCTAGCAAAGCAAATGCCCAAGAAATGGCTGTACGCCTGGGACAAGATGAAACATGTCACAGCCTAGGAGCCGGTGTGCATCCTAGAAGGTCAGGGGACAGGGTCTTTGCAGTCGCTCCCTTGGCCTGCTGTGCTGGTTTTGCCTCCTGAAGCGGTATGCAGGGCATGTGGTGGAGTTGTCCCTGGACTGTCCCTGTGGCTGATCTGGGTCCACTGTGCTCCTGCCATTCTTTCCCATTTTCCTCTGGATTGTTTCTGGAACTCTATTTGGGACCTTGCTATTGTAGGCTTGGTCATTCTGACAGACCTTTTGCAGCCCCAGGCTGGTGCTCATACCCCTGGGTCCACCCTGGAGAGGAGCTGAGCCAGGGAGTTTTGAAGGAAGGACTAGCATGGATCGGGCTTTCCTCTCCCTGGCCTTCTTGGCCCCTGTCTTCACCAGTCCTCCAACTTCTCTTTGTTCATCCTGTACACAAGCAGGATGCACACATGCACGCACGCACACCTATCTTTCTCTTCTTTCTATTTCCAGGCCTCAGGGGATCTGTGAGATGTTGGTCATCCTTTGCATAAAGTTCTTCTTGGGCTAGGCTGGAGAGATGGCTTAGCGGTTAAGGCACATGCCTGTGAAGCCCAAGGACCCAGGTTCGATTCTACAGGTCCCACGTAAGCCAGATGCACATGGTGGCACATGCATCTGGAGTTCGTTTGCAGTGGCTAGAGACCCTGGCATGCCCATTCCTTCTCTCTCCCCCTCTCTATGTCTCTAATAAGTAAATAAAAATAAAATCTTTTTAATTTTTTTTTAAAATTCTCCTGGGGCTGCCCAGAGATTAGGATGGCAGTTCTGAAAATGAGAGTGTCTCCCAGGGAAGAATCATCCCAGGTGATATGTCTAAGAAGGCAAGAAATGTGATTTCCCTTCAATATCCCATTACATAACATCTGGTCTGTACTAACTCCCCATCCCATACACACACCTTTTAATCAATTTTATTCTTTGCACCCTCTAGCAACTCCAAAGAGATGGATACTATCAGAAATGTCTTATGTGTGAGTGTGTGTGTGTGTGTGTGTGTGTGTGTGTGGGTATAAGCAGGTGTAAGCACATGTGTGTATGCACATGTGTGTGCAGAAGCTAGAGGAGAATGGAAGAACATCAGGTATCTTCCTCTATTGCTCATCCTTGTGTTTCCTTGAGATGGAGTCTCTCACTGAGCCTGGTCATCCAGTCACACTGTCTGACCAGTGAACCCCAGAGACCATCTGGTTTCTATTCCCCACAGGACCAGGGTTACAAGTGAGTGTGGCTATACCAGCTGTTTTTGTGTGTGCTTGGGCCCTCATACCAGCTGTGGCCAGGGTGAGGCCAGACTTCTACATTTGGAGCTAAGTACCTTTGGGAAGGTTTATTTTATTTTATTTTATTTTATTTTATTTATTCATTTATTCAAGAGAGAGTGAGAGAGAGAGATACAGAGAGAAAGAGGCAGATAGAGACAGAATGGGAGCACCAGGGTTTCCAGCTACTGCAAGTGGACTCCAGATGCATGCACCCCTTGTGTATCTGGCTTACGTGGGTACTGGAGAAGCGAGCCTCAAACCGGGGTCCTTAGGCTTCATAGGCAAGCACTTAAGCGCTAAGCCATCTCTCCAACCCTGGGCAGGTTTCTTAACCACACAATCCCATCCAGCCGCACAGCTGTGGAGTGTTCGCTCTCTTGCTGGGTCACAGGAATTTCAAATGATATGAAAATTTAGCAAGAGCTTTGTGTTTGCCGAAAGGCTACAGCGTCACCTTGTCATAGAGGGCTTTGTGTACGTATATCATCTGTACTTCCCTAGTCTACAATCAGCAAGGTTCCCTCCCCAACATCCATTCCAGAGTAATCCTGCCCAGACAGATTTTACCCTACCCTGGAGCTTGTACAGGCAGGACTCTCTCTCCAGAGAGCCTGTGTGGACAGAATGATCATAGCTGCCTGATTTTATCTCCTTCCTACAGTCAAGGAGCCCTGACTGAATCTGCGGGTTCTTTCCCACTCAGTACCATTTGCAAATAGTCAAACAGTTGGAGGAGCAAGCAGGAAAAAAAATTTTTTTGTTATTCTTTTTTTTTTTTTTTTTCGAGGTACGGTCTCTCTCTAGTCCAGGTTGACTTGGATTTCACTATGTAGTCTCAGGGTGGCCTTGAACTCACAGCGATCCTCCTACCTCTGCCTCCCAAGTGTTGGGATTAAAGATGTGCACCATGCCGGGCATGGTGGCGCACGCCTTTAATCCCAGCACTTGGGCCCTGAGACTACATAGCAAATTCCAGGTTAGCCTGAGCTAGAGTGAGACCCTACCTCGAAAAACTGAAAAACCAAATAAATAAATAAAGATGTGCACCACCACCCCCGGCAGGAAAAAGTTTTAGAACTTTTTATTGACAGCTCCCCTAAGTATAGACAATCCATAAAAATTCCCACCCCTACTCTCTCCCTGTCAAACCCACCCTCCATTGAATTCCTTCTTCTTTCTAATTAGTCTCTCTTCTATTTTGATGTCATCATTTTTCCTTCTGCTATGAAGGTCTTTGTCTAGGTAGTATCAGACACTGTGAGGTCATGGATATCCAGGCCATTTTGTGTCTGGAATACTGCATTGTAAGCAGTCCTACCTTTCCTTTGGCTCTTACTTTCTTTCTGTCACCTCTTCTGCAATGGTCCCTGAGCCTTGGAGGGTGTGATAGAGATGTCTCACTTATTGCTGAACACTCCACTGTCACTTCTCAGCACTATGTTGACTTTATTTTATTTTATTTATTTAGTTAGTTTTTTGAGGTAGGGTCTCACTCACTCTAGCACATGCTGATTTGGAACTCACTCCATAGTCCCAGGCTGGCCTCAAATTCACAGCAGTCCTCTTACCTCTGCCTTATGAGTACTGGGATTAAAGGTGTGTGCCACCATGCCTGGCTTATGGTGATGTTTGAGTCACCCCAGTGGTCACCGTCACCTGAAAAGAGAAGCTTCTCTAACCAAAAGTGAGGGTATCATTAATATATGGGTGTAAACATAAAAAAGTATTTAGAGGACAGTTTGGTGGGCATAATATATACATTTAGCCAGAGAACAGCAGATGTTACTCCTCTAGGGCTCATGACCTTCACAGTCATAGGCTTTTTATTTCATGGAGCTAGCCTCCAGTCCAATTAGAGAGCAGTGGTTTTCCCTCGTAATGGACAGGCCACTACTGCACTAGTTGGCATATTTGGCCTGGCTGGCCAATCTTAAGGCTTGCAGGGTCCACTGCTGTTTAACACCATTGATAACTTCTCCCTCTCTTCCACAGGGCTGCATGCAACATAGTGCTTTCCAGCTTTCTGATAGCTAGTCAACAGGGAGGAGGTTTCCAGCTCAGCTCCAGCTTGATTTCTCAGTGACACCAAGCAGGAAACTTTATTCGATGGCCAATGGAGAAGGTGATCTTTCAGTCTGGGTCAAAGAGCAGGTCTGGGGGTGAGTCTGGATTTTCACTAGGATGCAGTTAGGCCAGAGTATGGTGTACTGTATTCAGAACTTTTCACTGGAAGGGGAGGTTTTCAGGATTGGAAATCCCTAATGTGGGTATAATGAGTTTATAATGAACCTAAGGTCATCTCGGTTGTCATCTAGATGAGGTGAATACAGTCGAGCCTCCTCACAATGACTGAGAACACGCGATAACTTGATGGCCTACAGCTGGGAGATTGTGGTTATCAGCATCCAGGCTTTAACTTCTACAAGCAAACAGCATCTGAGGGGCAGGACAACAGGCTATCAGTCATTTTGGGGTCCAGTCTAGTGACCAAACCAGATGCTGAGAGGTTCGGTGACTTGGGCCTGGGCTGCACAGTAAAGGGTGAAGTTGGTGCCAACCAGGATGGCCTGGCACCAAAATGCACACACATGGTACAGGAAGCTCTTCACATGAAGAACCTGAGGGCAAGCTTGGTCCTGACTTCTGGCCAAGAGACTCATCTTCCCCTTTGATGAAACATCAAGTCCCATTAGCTCAACAAATAGCCAGGGGCATTAACCGTTGGTTTTAATTACAAGCCACCCAGAGCTCACAGCTTCCTAACAAGCACTGCTCCACCTTGCGAATTGCAGGCCGCACCCTCATCCTGGGCGCTGGACTTTATCTATATGTCCTGCTCCTGGTCACTTCATCCCACTGCAAAGATGCTGGGTGAGTCCCTTCAAAACACTAGTCCTGGCCTGGTGTGGTGATGCACACCTTTAATCCCAGTATTGGGGAGGCAGAGGTAGGAGGATTGCCATGAGTTCGAGGCTACCCTGAGACTATGTAGTGAATTCCAGGTCAGCCTGAGTTAGAACAAGACCCTACCTCGAAAAACCAAAAAAAAAAAAAAAAAAAAAAAAAATCACTAGTCCCTTTGCAAATTTGAAGTAGCCAGGTTCAGGAGGAGCAGAACTCAGCCTGAGTGTGGGAGAAACTCCCAAAGATTCATAGCCAAGTCACCCCATAGTGCTCTATGGAAAAGAGAGAGTCCTGTCTCTCTGTCCTTGCTGCACAGACACACAGTTCCTTATCAGGAGGCTCATGCCAGACAAAATGAGCAATCCGCTTTCCAATCTGCAGGGAGCAAAATTGAATGAATGTAGTGTTTCTAATTCTGTTTTTCATGATTTTGTTCTTCATATATTTATACAAACTTTTTTTTTTTGGAGAGAGACACAGAGAGAGACAGAGAGGGAGAGGCAGAGAGGGGGGGGGCGGGGAATGGGCGTGCCAGCAGCCTCTCAGCTGCTGTGAATGAACTCCAGATGCATGCGCCCCTTGTGGGCAAGTGCGACATTGTGCCCTTGAGTCACTTTGCATCTGCTAAACGTGAGACCTGGAGATTGGAAATGGCATTCTTAGGCTTAGCTGGCAGGTGCCTTAACTGCTAAGCCATCTCTCCAGCCCCATATATTTATATAAACTTTTTTGTTGAATCAAAACAGGTGGTTTGAGGCAGGAATGATGATCCAGGACTATAATCTCAGTACTTAGAAGTCAGAGGCAGGAGGATGTGGAAGTTCAAGACCAGCCTGGGCTACATAGTAAGACCCTGTCTCAAAAATAAAAAAAATCAAAAGCAACCCCAGTTCGATTCCCTAGTACCCACGTAAAGCCAAGTACACAGAGTGGTGCATGCATCTGGAGTTCATTTGCAGTGGCTAGAGGCCCTGGTTTGTCCATTCTCTCTCTCCCTCTCTCTCTGTATCTGCTTGCAAATAATAAATAAATAAAACTATGTATATATGACATGTTTGTGTTGATTTTTATTTTATTTCCTTTATTCGAGAGAGAGAGGCAGAGAGAGCGAGACTGGGAAATTTTCAAGGCAAATTCCTTGAAAACAGTTTTATTGGACTGGAGAAGATAGCTTAGTGGTTAAGCCAAAGGACCTGGGTTCAATTCCCCAGGACCCATGTAAGCCAGATGCAAAAGCCAGATGCATGCATCTGGAGTTTGTTTGCAGTGCCTGGAGGCCCTGGCGCACCCAGTCTCTCTCTCTCTCTGCCTCTTTCTCTCTCTCTTAAATAAATAAATAAGTAACTAAATATTTAAAAGCAACAAAGGTTCGGGCTTGGTGGCACATGCCTTTAATCCCAGCATTCAGGAGGCAAATGTAGGAGGATCGCTGAGTTCAAGGCCACCCTGAGACTACAAAGTGAATTTCAAGTCAGCCTGGACTCGAATGAGACCCTACCTTGAAAAACCAAAAAGAAAAAAAAGGAAAAAAAAGCAACAAAGAATGGGCTCCCAAGGCTGTCAGTCTTGCAGCACTCCATGCTTCAGACAAAGAAAGAGGCTGCTGACATACAGACCGAGAGGCCAAGCAGACAAGCATGAAGAAAAGTCAATGTATGTCTTCCTGCATGCAGTGAAAAGGTCTTTTGAGAGCCCTAACCAAGGAGAGGCTTGGCTGATACATTGGAGCAGGTAGACTATAGGCTCCAGTTTCCCTCTTCCCCCAGGTTCCCCAGCATTTCTCCTCTGGTACTCTGTTTCCTGGGCAACTTCCACAGCAGACGTGCTGCTCAATTCCTCACCACTCTGCTTCACTGCTCAGCATGCAGCCTAAGTTCCCTCAGTTCCACAGGGTTCGTGTCTTTGCCATCAATAAATACCAAGGGATGGGTGAAGGAGAGTTCCATAGATACTCACAGAAGGGACTGGAACAAAGAGCTATGGCGTATCCCTGGTTTATATACTATCTCTTGTATCTTGGGAACCTGTGACCTACAGAATACTTCCCAAACTCCAAGAAGAGAAGAAAATGGAAAGTAGAGCTCCTGGGTGGTGGGGTCAAGGTTGTCTGCATCAGGAAAGGCAGATGTGGTTAAGGACCACATCACCACTATCCTCTGTAACAAAGCCATTCCACATCTTCTGCCCCTACCACCTTCAAGCTGGGTCACTGTACATTTTCCTATTTATTTATTTTGAAGAGGGCAAAAGTAGACTTTATTAAGGGAAATATAGAAAAAGACTCTCAAGAGAGTGGGAGGATTTCCTACATGAAAGAGACAGGGGGTTGTTGGATCAGGGGCTTGGAGCTGGGAATGTAAATATGGAAAAGCCCCAGAGTGTCAGGGCAGGTATGCTTAGCATTTCCATGGGCATCCAAAGAAGAGAAAGCAAAGTCAAAGAAGAGGGAAAGCTATGTTCTTTCAGATTAAAATTTTGAACAGAGCAGGGTGTGGTGGCAAATGCTTTGAATCCCAGCACTCCGGAGGTAGAAGTAGGAGGATCACTGTGAGTTTGAGGCCAGCCTGAGACTACATTTCCAGGTCAGCCTGGGCTAAAGAGAGACCTTACTTCGAAAAACCAAAAACTTTTTTTGGTGTGTATTTGTAGTATGTGTGGGGTGTGTCTGCACACATGTGTATACATGCACATGTGCATAGGCATGTGGAAGCATAAGAATATCAGGTGTCTTCTGAGACAGTCTCTCCTTTGAACCCCAGGATGCTGTTTTCAATCACACTGGCTGATCAGGGAGTACCAGTGATTCTCCTGTTTGTGTCTGTTCTCCACAGGACAGATTACAGGCAGGCAGGGCCATGCTGGACTGTTTTCTTTTTCCTTTTCTTTTTCCTGGAGATATAACTCATGCCCTCGTGCTTACATGGCAAGTGCTTTGCCTCTAAGCCATCTCCCTCACTCCATACATTTTCCTTTCAACAAAAAGATTCTCAGGAAAAAAAAAAGGTTCCGTGTTTCCCAAGTTTTGATTTTGTCAAGGTAGGGTCTCATTCTAGCCCAGGCTGACCTGGAATTCACTATGTAGTCTCAGGCTGGCCTCGAACTCAGTGATATCTGCCTGTCAAGCGCTGAGATTAATGGTTTGCCCACCACACCCTGCTCTTTGCCCCTTCTTATGTGAGCAGGTCTTCTGTGGCTCCTCTCTCTGGTGAAGGGGAGACTTTGGACACTTCCCTGCTCTGCTGTCCACATGTGTGAGCCCCTTCCCTTTCCTGGACATACCTTTCTGTATGTGAGGAGGTGTTCTCCACCTCCCCTCCCTCTTCTCAGCCTGGCTGAGAAGAGGAAGAATTTCACTGCTGTCTGTCCACTTTTCTGTTTTATGGACGATTAAGGCCAGTGAGGTAACTTTGTTTGCCCCAAACACTCAAACTTGTTACAGGACAATATTTGAGTCCAGAACTCAGGTTTCTGAAGTTCCACCCAATTCAGTCCCTCACCCCAGCCCCTCATTTCCAAGGCGCACAACGATGACCAGAGTCAGAATCAAGTCAATGGCTTTATTATCCATTACATGCTTCATAGAAAACGAGATGCAGGGAATGGGTCAGAGTTGTAAAAAAACAAACAAACAAACAAAAAACACCAGGTTTTTTTACATATCACTCTATTTACACGTGGTTCTGCGTGGTCCCCAGGTCAGGCGCAGCAGGTGCATTTGTCAGAAGCCTCTTTGCAGACGCAGCCCTGGGCGCACTTGGCACAGCCCACGGGGCAGCAGGTGCAGCAGCCTAGAGAAGAGCAGGTGACAGCGATGAGCGCAAGGGAGGGACGGGCGGGGGATGGGGAGCGAGGAAGGATTCTCTCCATCCGGACTCGGGCAGAGATCTACAAGGAGGCGCCAACCCTCCGGGAAGCTTGCACAGCTTGGATGCTCCCAGGAACGGTGTGGCAGGCTAGGGACGGACTAGGACCGGGGGATTAAGGGCAAAAGGCAGAGACGCCGTCACTCACTCTTCTTGCAGGAGGTGCATCTGCACTCTTTGCACTTGCAGGCGCCGGCGCAGGAACAGGAGCCATCTACAGGGAGGCAAGGTGGGGGTGAGCACGACGTGTCCCTGAGTACCCGAGCACGGAATGGGACGGCGTCTCGGGAGCTCAAATACAAATCTTTCGTTCCCACCTTTCCCCTTACACACCCCCGACGGAGTTTGGACGAGCCATCACCTATATGGCTTGTTAGTAAATGGGGGCTCCGAGAAGGGGCAGTCAGGACCCTGAAATTGAGCGACTAGAGAAAGCGGCCAGAAACTGCCTCTCTAGCTCCCCAGGGCACAGGGACCGGGCCCGGGCCCCGTCCCCCTCACCGTTGGCGCAGGAGCAGTTGGGATCCATGGCGAGTCGCGGTGGCGTGGGGAGACAGAAGCACGCAGGTGTGCAGGGATTGGAGGAGGCGTGGTGCCGCGGAGCGCGCGGCGCGGCCTTTATAGTGAGAAGTGGAGCCGAGCGCAAACGCCCCGCCCTCCGACGCACGCCCAGCTCCGCCCGGCACCCGGGGCCGAGCGCAAGCCGTGGTCCGTGCGCCTCTAGGCGCTGTGGGCCACGGGGGGGGGGGGGCGCTGGGTGCAGAGGGGACGTCGTGTGCAGAGGGGACGCCGTGTGCCGAGCACCCTCACCCCACCCCACCCACTCCGTCTACTCCCTCCGCCGCCGTGGGCGCTGTTCCCACCCCACCACGTGTCCTGTGTCTGAAGCTGGGTGAAAGTGGAGACTTGGGGATCCTGCTTGCAAGAAAGATTGGTTGTGCAAGTGCAAACAGGTTACACACACATACACACACGTATCAGCTCATGCTTAGACACAGCATGGCGTGTCAACCCAGGATGGCTGTTTGGTTGCATACCCACTGCATAGGGAGTACTTAGTGCACGACCGGGACTGTAGGAAGCGCGTTATGAACGAGGTCTCATCCTTACCCAAGATGTAAGAAGCGCTGGTCATTATTCTCACAGGTTAAGTCACGAGCTAATGAGTGGCAGAGGGTGAGATTCAAATGTGCTTGAGAGGCCCAGGTAGGTAGATAGGAAAGGTATGGAATAAGGACCGGGAAACCATGAGCCTTGTGCTCAAGAAACCCATGCCTGAGGGTAGCAGGGATGGGGGTGTGGTGGGGAGTGGGGTGGGGTATAAACAGGAAAAAGGGATCCAGGGTCCCTGCTGGGGTGCAGCAGAGCTCAGGGGCTGGAGGAGTGAGTAACCCAGCCTAGGAATAGGGGTACCCAGGGCCTGAGGATGAGATGGTGTGTGCCAGGCAGGAAGGGACAGCCTAGCAGTGTCATGAAGCACTTGGAAGGAAAACTTTCCACTAACTTCCTTCCCGGCGATGCTGAGAACAGAGGTGGTATCCGGAATTTCCCTCTCGGGAGGCAAGTGGTGTTTCCCTGCCTGCACAAGTCTGGCTATGGTGAAAGGTTTAGATGTCATCCTTGGAATGCCCCCAAGTGTGTCATAGGTGGAGACGGGACCCAGTTACTGGAAGCTTCCTGGCAGGCTCACAACGATGGCTGCTGCCGCAGGGGTCAGGGGTTCAGTGAGGTAGGACACGTTGTCCATGCAGCCCGTTCTGTAAGCTCCTGCGGAAATGCCTTCTTAGCTCAGCCTAAGCGTCATTTCCCCCCGGGGAGCCCTCCTGACCCATGCCTGTGGATGCCCACGGCTGCCTGTGGAATGTGTGGTCCAACAGCTTGTTCTTTTCCTTCTTGGCCCTCTCTATGTCTGTAATATATGTAAATTTGTGTGAGCCTTGACTGATTTCTCTTGCTGCCTGCCCAGACTAAATTTGGGGTAGTCTTTGCCCCTCTCTCCTTGTGTCTCCAAACTTTAGCCAGGGCTAGTGAGATAAATATCTGTCCAATGAATTAATAATGGAAGTAATACCCTGTGGTACTCTTCCCAAACTCCCACCTCCCATCAGGGTTCTGGTTACAAAATGAAAGTAAAATTCAGGGGCTGTAATCTCAGCCTTCTTGAGACCCAGCCAGGATTGTGAGATCCAAGCCAGCCTGGGCTACAAAACAAGACCCAGCCTCAAAAAAAAAAAAAAAAAAAAAAGTAAGAAAGGAAGAGGAAGGGCCTGGCATGGTGGTACATGCTTTTTTTTATTTATTTATTTATTTATTTATTTATTTATTTATTTATTTATTTGTTTGTTTGTTTATTTGTTTGTTTGTTTTTATTTATAAATATATTTTTAATTCATTATTTATTGGAGACAGAGAGAGAAAGAGTGAGAATGGGTGCACCAGGGTCTCTAGCCACTGCAAATGAACTCCAGATGCATGCGCCACCATGTGCATCTGAATTATGTGAGACCTGGAGAATCGAACCTGAGTCCTTAGGCTTCACAGGCAAGCACCTTAACCGCTAAGCCATCTCTTCAGCCCAGTACATGCTTTTAATCCCAGCACTCATGGAGGAAGAGGTAGGAGGATTGCTGTCAATTCAACTCATTCTGTGAATGAGTTCCAGGTCAGCCTGGGTTAAAGTAAGATTCTACTTCTGGGGGAATAAAAATAAAGTAAGGAAAGAAAAGAGAGGTTGGGAATATGCTCAGTGGTAGAGTGTTTGCCTAGCATGTGTCATTATATCCTTTTCCTGTCTACACATTATGCACCAAGTCTCTGGAGTCTAATACAACCAATGGTCAGACCCACTCAGAAGAAAAGCTCCAACTTGGGGAGAAACAAACAGGGCTTGCATTCCCCTGGCAGTACAGGTCTAGATCTGACTTTATGCCACACATGCTGGCAGTACAATTTGCTCCTGGGTGTGGCTAGCTGTGGAATTTTTTTTTTTTTTTTTTGACTGGTGAGGGGAGGAAGGGATGCTGAATGAGATGATGAAGGAGCTCAGGCCTACACGTCACCTGGAATGAGGAAGGTTGTTTTGTCCATTTGAGGAGGTGTGTCGTTGGGGGTGGCTTAGGGGTGTAATAGCCAGCTTCCTCCTTACCAAAGATTGACTCCACATGTTGCTGAGTTCTACCTGCTATGACAGAGGTCATGTCCAGACTCTGTTCATGCCATGCTTTCCCTGCCATTCTGAAGTTTCCTCCTATCCGCTGCTTTTGGTCAGGTGTTTTGTCCCAGCGACAAGGAGGTAACTGTGATACTGCTCTACTTTTAACTCCTAAAAGTGGGTATATATTCTTCTGCTGCCCAGCCATCCATACATTCTTCCCCTGTGGTAGCATCCATGGTGTGTCTTTAGAGAGTTCCTCTCCCCATCCTTAGTCTATACAGTTTCAATAGAGTAGGCCTCAGCTGAGGGTTTCTTGGCAATCCATCTCCTTAGCCACACAGCCACGCATCAGAGACACAGGGAAGGTGGTGTGGGTGCAAAAACATGCCTGTAATCTCAGCCTTCCGGAGGTAGAGGCAGAAGGTTCACAAGTGTCACAAAACACAGAGAGATCTGGGTGTGGCAGTGCATGCCTTTAATCCCAGTACTTGTAAGGCAGAGGTAAGAGGATTCCCATGAGCTCAAGGCCACCCTGAGACTACATAGTGAATTCCAGGTCAGCCTGGACTAGAGCAAAACCCTACTTCAAAAATCCAAAACAATAAAAATAAAAAAACAGAGGGGGGGGGGAGAGAAAGGTAGAGGAAGAAGAAAGGAGAAAGTGAGACTTTGCTGAGAGAATAGCGGATATTTCTTCCACTGGTCTTGAACCTGAGATGATGTGAAGGTGAGTTTCTAAAGCCTCTGTCTAGATGAGCAGAGCCTGAAAGTAAAGTGTTCACGAAGGAAATGGAGCTCTCCCGCATCAACACCATTGCAACGCCTGGATCCAGTCATGCTTGAAGCACATTAACTTCCTATTTTTCTTAAATCATTCTTGGTCAAGTCCTAACTGATCAGAGAAGACCACCCTGAGGACTATTATTTATTATTGTATGTTATTTATATTTTATTATTATTACTATTTATTGTTGAGCTGTATCTGTGCAGGGTTAAGAACAACAGTTGAAAGGTGAGAGAGGAGGGCAGATGCAGTCTGGAAGGGGATAGTTATCAATTTATTTGTGGGTCAGGAATTGGAGCAGAGGTCAACAGTGACTCTTCTGTTGCATGGACCATTAACTGAGATTCCCCTGGTGTTGTTCAGCTGAAAGAAGGGCTCATCTGGGAATTTTGTTTTGTTTTGTTTCATTCTTTTGTGGTAGGGTCTCACTCTAGTCCCGGCTGACCTCAAACTCACAGAGATCCTCCTACCTCTGCCGCCTGTGTCCTGGAATTAATGGTGTGTGCCACCATGCCTAGAAAGATGCCATATTTTGAGGGGCTGAGTCAATGAATTTACAGTTTCATAGGTATGTCATTACGGTGATAGGGAATCAGTACTGGAATTGTGCTAAGGACAGTAAATTTATCTCACTGCAAGCCCAGATTAGGGCTGCGGGTGTGGCTCAGGGCACTTAGCCTGTATTTGACCCTGAGGACCAAACACAAACAAAAACAACAGCCACAAAAAAAAAAAAAAAAAAGAAAAGAAAAGAAAAAAAGAAAGAAAAGAAAAAGAAAAAGAAAGCAAGCAAGAAAACCTCCAGGGCTAGAGAGATGGCTTAGCGGTTAAGGTGTTTATCAATGCAGCCTAAGGACCCAAGTTCAATTCCCCAGTACCCATATAAGCCAGCTGCTCAAGGTGGTGCAGGATCTGCAGTTTGTTTGCAGTGACTAGAGGCCCTGGCACCCCCATTTTCTCTATACATGCCTCCTCTCTCTGTCAAATAAGTAAATAAAATACTAGGAAAAATAAAGAAAGGAAGAAAAAACTCTAGACCCAACACAGCCCTATGAGGCCAATGATGACGACTCCTATAGAGGATGTACTGAGGACTGCTTTATCTTCTCCATGGCCCCAGGACAAAGGGTGGAAATCCCAGGGATAAAGATTCTGCTCCAGGGACTAAAGGCCTGCCCACCCTTCTCTATTTTTAAAATTTATTTTATTTATTTATTCATTTATTTATTTGAGAGAGAGAGAGATACAGAAATAGGCGGGTAGAGAGAGAGAGAGAGAGAGAGGGAGAGAGGGAGAGAATGGGTGCGCCAGGGCCTCCAGCCACTGCAAACGAACTCCAGATGTGTGTGCCCCCTTGTGCATCTGGCTTACATGGGTCCTGGAGAATTGAGCCTCGAACCGGGGTCCTTAGGCTTCACAGGCAAGCATTTAACCGCTAAGCCATCTCTCCAGCCCCTCCCTTCTCTTTACACACTGTCTCACTATATATAAAAATTACAGCTTCCCAGCTAGAGAGAACACACACCTATATTATCCCATGCAGTTTCTGTGGGGCAGGAATCAGGCAATGTTTAGCTGAGCCCTCTGGCTCTAGGTGCGACCATCATCACCAGGGACACCTAGGCCAGAGACTGCCTCCGAGCTCCCTCGTGTGGTTATTAGCGGGACTTCATGTGCTCTGCGGTACAGAGGCTTAGGATTCCCATAAACGACTGGCTGGGTATTCCCTGGGCTTCTGGCCATGTGAGCCTCTGCATAGAACATCTCACAAAGGGATAGTGAGCGAGTGGGAGTTGGGAGAGCGTGCTTGCCAAAGAATATGAGCAAGACAGGGCTGGAGAGACTGCTCAGCGGTTAAGTATACTTCCTGCGCAAAAGTGAGGGCCTTGAGGGCACCTGAGACTGCCCACGTTGGAATCTCCAGATCCTAGCACAAGCACCTGTGACTCCAGTCCTTGTTCCAGTAGCCCCAGTCCTACAGGGGAGCAGAGAGCCAAGATTCATTGGAGCCCTGTGAACTCCACAAGCTTTGGAATCAGTACAAAGAGGCTCGGCTCAAAACAAGACCAGGTGGAAAAGCGATTGAGTAGGGACACCAGATAATTCTGCTCTGGTCACCATAGGTGAGCACCTCCTGCTGCAGACAAGCATATGGGTGTGCCACAAAGGATATTCCCTCCAATACACAACAAAAATTAAAAATAATAAAAATAAAACAGCCGGGCATGGTGGTGCATATCTTTAATCCCAGCACTCAGGAAGCAGAGGAAGGAGGATCACCATGAGTTCTAGGCCACCCTGAGACTACATAGCGAATTCTAGGTCAGCCAGAGCTAGAGTAAAACCCTACGTCAAAAAACCGAAAATAAGGGACTGGGGAAATGGCTTAGTGGTTAAGGCATTTGCCTCTGAAGCCTAAGGACCCAAGTTCTATTCCCCAGTACCCATATACCCACATAAGCACAGGGTGGTGCATGCATCTGGAGTTCCTTTGCAGTGGCTGGAGGCCCTGTCAAGCCCGTACTCTCTGTCTGCCCCCCGTCCCAAATAAATAAAATATATTTTTAAAGTCATAAATAAATAAATAAATAAATAAATAAATAAATAAATAAATGTTAAAAGTACCATGAACCATGCCAGGCCCCATCTTAAGCTTTTTTTTTTTCTGATTTATTTTTATTTATTTGAGACAAAGAGAGAGAGAGAGAGAGAGAATGGGTGTGCCAAGGCCTCTAACCACAACAAACGAACTCCAGATGCATGTGCATCTGGCTTATGTGGGACCTGGAGAATTGAACCTGGGTCCTTATGCTTTTCAGGCAAGTGCCTTAACCTCTAAGCCATCTTTCCAGCTCCCATCTTAAGCCTTTCTTTCTTTCTTTCTTTTTTTTTTTTTTTTGAGGTAGGGTCTCACTCTATCTCAGGCTGACCTGGAATTCACTATGTAGTCTCAGGGTGGCCTCGAACTCTCAGCGATCCTCCTGCCTCTGCCTCCTGAGTGCTGGGATTAAAAGAGTGTACTACCATGCCCAGCCCTCCCATCTTAAGCTTTTTAAGAGTACTGTTCAGTGATGTTAAATATATTTAAAAAAATGAAAAATAAATGCACTGAAGCAGTTGTGTAACCAACTCTTCAGAATTCATTTTATCTTGCAAAACCAGCTGGATCCATTAAATAGCTCCTACCCATCTACTCCTCCCTCTGCCCTTGGAAACTTACATTCTACTTTCCATCTGTC
Source organism: Orientallactaga bullata (assembly GCA_004027895.1). Taxonomy (NCBI): domain Eukaryota; kingdom Metazoa; phylum Chordata; class Mammalia; order Rodentia; family Dipodidae; genus Orientallactaga; species Orientallactaga bullata. The sequence continues at coordinate 3,863 of PVKW010004287.1, read as the reverse complement.
TATCTGTTTGTATGTATGTATGTGGGTATACAGATGCTGATTGCTGTAAGTACCAGTACATTTTGTAAACAGAATCATATAGCAGTCATCACAAGCAAAATACCCTCATATTTTGTAGCATATAATTCCATTACTTTCTTGAGTTGCTACCTCACATTTTGTTTTATATACCACTTTTTTTTTTGTTTGTTTTTTTGGGTTTTCGAGATAGGGTCTCACTCTAGCCAAGGCTGACCTAGAATTCACTATGTAGTCTCAGGGTGGCCTCGAACTCATGGTAATCCTCCTACCTCTGCCTCCCGAGTGCTGGGATTAAAGGCATGAGCCACCACACCCAGCTTATATACCACAATTAAAAAAAAAACCTTTTTTTTAATTTTTTTTTTTTTTTTTTTTTTTTTAGGTAGGGTCTTGCTCTAATCCAGGCTGACCTGGAATTCACTATGTAGTTTCAGGCTGGCCTCAAACTCACAGTGATCCTCCTACCTCTGCCTCCCGAGTTCTGGGATTAAAGGCATCCACCACCATGCCTGGCTATATGCCACATTTTGTTTGTCCATTCGTTCATCAATAGACATTTGGGGTGCTTCCAGCCCTTGGCTATTGAGAAAATGCTGCTATGAACAAGAGCATCTGATAATCTCATCAGGATCCTTTTTGTTTGTTTTGAGCTTGGTGTGGTGGCTCATGCCTGTAATCGGAACACTTGAGAGGCTGAGGCAGGAGGATTGCAGAGAGCGCAAGATTAGCCTGGGCTATAGAGTGGGTTTTAAGCCAGCCTAGGCTATAGAGTGAGACCATGGAGAGGAATAGGAGAAGGAGGGAGAGACAGAGGGAGAAAGAAAGGGAAGTAAAGGAGGAAGGGAAGGAATCCTGCCTTTAATTCTTTTGGATATTTAGCCAGAAGTGGAATTGTGGATCACATGGTAATTCTATTTTTAATTTTTGAGGAACTGCTGGGCTGTTTTCCATAGCAGCTGCCCAACTTTACAGTCTCACCAGCATTATACAAGGATCAAAGATTCTTCCACATCCTGGTCAACACTGTTATTTTCTGCTTTGTAAAAATAAATAAATTAATTAATTAAATAAAATAAATTTAATACAGGGTCTTACTGTGCAGCCCAATCTGGACTCAAACTCAAAACAGTCCTCCTGTCTCAGCCTTCTAAGTTCTGGTTTAGAGGTGTGTACCACCAGTCTGCACCCTACTGTGTATAAAGTGATTTAGCTTTGCTTTGATTTTTTTGTTGTTGTAAGTCAAAACTAGTCAGAAGCCCAAAAACAATGCATACTTTAGTGCAGGGGTCTATGCTTTAGCCAGCTGCATTCCCATCCTGGCTGTAATACATTGTAGCTGTGTGATCCCATGCAAATTATCCCAAGTCCCACTGCCCCACCTGCCAAAGGGACATAGCAGTCACATAGTTGTAAAGTTGTAAGGTTCAGCCAGATAATGTACTTTGTTTTTTTTCCTGAGGTAGGGTTTCACTCTAGCTCAGGCTGACCTGGAATTCACTATGTAGTCTCAGGGTGGCCTCGAACTCATGGAGATCCTCCTACCTCTGCCTCCCAAGTGCTGGGATTAAAGGCGTGCGCCACCACACCCGACTCGAGATAATGTACTTTAAAAAAAAAAGTTATTTTATTTTATTTTATTTATTTATTTGAAAGAGAGAGATACAGAAATAGGCAGGTAGAGAGAGAGAGAATGGGTGCGCAAGGGCCTCCAGCCACTGCAAAGGAACTCCAGATGTGTGTGCCCCCTTGTGCATCTGGCTCATGTGGGACCTGGAGAATCAAGCCTTGAAACAGGGTCCTTAGGCTTCACAGATAAGTGTTTAACTGCTAAGCCATCTCTCCAGCCCAAGATAATATACTTTTTAAAAAGTGTACAGCACCAGTAAATTTATTAAGTTTATCCAGGTTTTGTTTGTTTGCTTTTTGAGAAAGAGTCTCACTACATAGCCTAGGCTGGCCTTGAACTTGTGAACCTCCTACCTTCCAGTACAGGTTTGTACCAGTATGTCTGGTAACCAGGTCCATCAGGCTTTGCAAGCAAGTGCCTAAACCACTAGCCATCTCTTCAGATGAGAATTTTAATATAAGAATTGAGAATTTTAATATAAGAACATACAGTAATTTAATCATGCTCTCATTGCTTTATCTTTTTTTGTCCCCTCTCTCCCAGCCCCCAGCCCTCAAGACCTTCCTCTTTTGAGGTAGTCCTTCCTCTGTTTTGTTGTCTCCTTCTTTTTGTCCCTCTCTGTCTTCCATGTCAATGTTGATGGGTTGGTCTTGTGGTGGTATTCATACCCATCGTGGGGTCAGGAATGCACCCATCAGTTCATGTTGTGTCCAGCTCTGGTTGTCAGGCTTATACAGCAAGCACTTTTTTTTTTGAGAGAGTCAGAGAGAGAGAGAGAAAGAGAGAGATTGAGAGACAGATAGAGATGGGCGCACCAGCAGCCTCTGAGCCACTGTGAACAAATTCCAGACACATGCGCCCCCTGTGGGCAAGTGCGGCATTGCACCCTTGCGTCACTTTGCATCTGGCTAAACGTGGGACCTGGAGAATCAAACAGTCATTCTTAGGCTTAGCAGGCAGGTGCCTTAACTGCTAAGCCATCTCTCCAGCCCAGCAACCGAATTAAAAAAAAAAAAGAAAAATTATTTATTTATTTATTTATTTTCAAGCACAGAGCATTAGAAAGAAGACAGACAGAAAGAGAATAGGTGTGCCAGGGCCTCCAGCTACTGCAAATGAACTCCACATGCATGTGCCACTTGGATTTACGTGGATACTGGGGAATCAAACCCAGGTCATTAAGCTTTGTAGGCAAGTGCTTTAACCACTGAGCCATCTCCCCAACAACACCCTTCCTCTTTCGAATATGCCTTGTAGAGTCCTGTCTAGCCCAGAGTAAAAATGATTGTTCTGTTTTCCCTCTTCCAAGTCTTTTTCTAGCTTTTATTCTGTTCCTAGGTGTTTAGATCCGTGAATATTTATTTGTTATACAATGTATATGCAAAGGGTAGCTGATTGTTCTGGTACCAGTCCCTGACTACTTAGTGTCTCCTTTCTGGCTGCTTTGAGCATCTAGGACTTCTGGCCTCACAGGGGTCTGGTTTGGGCCTCTCTGTCCAGTTGATCTACTGAGCCAACACCACGAAACACCATTTCCTGGAGCTTTGGAACAGCAAGTCCTAGAGGGTTAGAGTGAACCCCTTTGCTTTGCTCCTTTGAAAACTGGTTTGGCTATTCTTGTATTCTTTTCTAAGCTCAGCTTGTTAAACTGAAAAAAAAAAAAAAAGCAGAAAACAATAATTGTGGTTGGCTTTTAAATGGAATGTTCTGAAAAACTAAGCTGGAGGAACACTGCTGTGTTTATATCCCTGTATCCTCTTACAGGCAGCCTCTGTCTCCCTTCCTCCTGTTTCTCCTCTCAATCAGCCTAAGTAGAGTTTTTTTCCTTTTCATCAAGGGCTGGGCTGCAACCACCTCGGATAAAAGCTCTTTTTATCTTATTTTCCCTTGAAGAAAAAGGAGGCTAGAGGACAAATTGCCAAATGAGAAGATTTGAAAAAAAGGCAAGGCAATCTGTGTTGTGGAGGCAGATCTATTTAGGGAGGTGACCTTGGAAACACAGTTGACAGTTTGCCAAGATGAGCCCCAAGGCCTCCTCCTGGATTCTCTTCTAATAACTCCAAGCAGTTTTGTGGAAGCAACTCGAAAATTCCAGAAATTGCAAGTCCTTGGGGCCAGGGGCTGGTTTTAATTTCCCCTGCCCTACCATACAAATGAAGAGTTGGACATTGGACAATTGGAGAAACAAACAGATCTCCCCAGAGCTCAGCTTGAT
>PVKW010004286.1:0-84692 GCA_004027895.1 Orientallactaga bullata | reverse complement strand
ACCGGGGTCCTTTGGCTTCGTAGGCAAATGCCTTAATATCTAAGCCATTTCCCCAGCCCAATCACTTGAACTTTTATCAGACCAACTTTCTTCTGTCGTGGTATCCCTTACGTGCTACACTAAATTAGCAACTCATTGAGGAAACAAAAATGCATTGTCCTATGTGTAATTTTTTATCTACTATAAAACAACATAGAGTGGACAATATATTCTTTTACTCCCCATGGAGATGAACCTAGTAATGCACTCAAGAAAATTGCTAAGGGTCTCCATAGGCATGGCATTTTCCTAAATCCATTTCCCTAAGTTAAAATTCAAAGGCTATTCCCCTGGGATGTCATTTTTTTTTTCCATACCTGAAGTTACAATCATGTAAGTAACATGGCATTTGATTCCAACCATCATCATTATTATATTACCAAGGCAAATTTTATTTTGAGCATTTATTTCTGTGTCTACAAAATACAAACAAGGGTGCTTGTTAATGATGGAGAAATCAACATGTCATGTACTTGCTGTTGAAGATTAAGCACAGATGAGTGTGTCAGGTCCGGCCGGCTGAGCTCCTCGCCTGACGCTTCATTTGCTCTGCGCGGTTCCAGGTAGACTGCTGCTTCTGAAACAGCCGGGAGGTGAGGCATCAAATCTGGTAATCTCGTTCTTTGCATGTACAGGCACGTTTTCGGTAGCAGAGCGAGAGTCGGCGCAAATGACTCTATTGATCCTTTTCAAAATTCGACTACAAACCAATTTGAAATCAGATTTATTAGATGTCAAGTGCAGGCGCTGTGGCAAGATCACTGACATAATTAAGGGCACTGTTGAGTATTAGGAGGAAAATGAGAGAGGTTTTTTTTTTTTTTTATCTTTTAAGTGGTAGTTGAATAACAATAATTTGGTTGCCCGTCAAAGTACAAGTCACATTAATATTTAAGCTTTGCCATATCTCTAAAATTTGCCCATTTGGCACCGAGATTCTGACAGGTGACATAATAAAGTATTCCCATGTAGAACATTCCTTAAAACTTCTTTTTTTATTTAGAGATGATACATTCTCTTTTCTAACTAATTTTTTTATTGGGAACATACTTTGTCTGCATACATCATGTGTTGGTATCGTCTTTCCCTCCTCCCTGCCCCTCTTCCACTGAGGGCCCTACACTGACATCTCACCTTTCTAAATAAGGCCTGATGTTAACCTTTTTGCTGGGAGAATTTATGATTTCAAAGAAAGTAAAATCCTACTGGGCTGTGATTTTTTTTTGGCGGGGGGAGTGGCTTTGAGGTAGGGTCTCACTCTAGCTCAGGCTGACCTGGAATTCACTATAGAGTCTCAGGGTGGCCTCAAACTCACAGCGATTTTCCTACCTCTGCCTCCCAAGTACTGGGATTAAAGGTGTGCACCACCACGCCCAGCTGGGGCTGTTATTTATAGAACCACTTCATTAGGGTAAAAGAGAGAAATATTATTTATATGATCCAACCAAAGGCAAATGTTTACAATCTATAATGGCCTTCCTTTTCATGTCACTAACCGGCTCTGCATAAAGACACACCTGTGAGTCTCAAATTACTTTTTAAAATATATTTTTTAAAGATTGTGTTTTTATTTACTTATTTGAGAAAATAAGTTTGAGAAATTTATATATACACGTGTATGTGAGTAGAGAGAGAGGGAGAGAGGAAGGAAGAGGGAGAAAGGGCACATCAGGGCCTCCAGCCACTGCAAACAAACTCCAGACACATGTGCCACCTTGTGCATCTGGCTTATGCGGTCCTGGGGAATCGAACACTTTGGCTTTGCAGATAAGTGCCTCAACCACTGCACCATCTCTCCAGCCCTCCAACCACTTTTTATCTTAATCATTTCAACTTTAAAGTATATTCTTTCCATTAAACAGGTAAATGTAAGGGCGAGGAAGCAATGATTCCATCACTATTGGCTTGCTCTCTGCAAATGAGCTAGCACACAGGTCCGAGACGTCCATGAGAGCCACATTCAGCTACGATTGGAGTTTCTTTGCTTTCATGACCAACCAGTTTTAAGTAGATGACTCTTTCTAGATCTATTCCATTAACATGATCATCAGACTATCTACAATAAAAATCCTGCAGTCTTATATGCCTTAATTGCCCACATTACCTTGTGGAAATCTCGGGAAAGATCACCACAGGCTTCCTGCCATTCTATTTCTTGTGTTCTCTTTAATCCCTCCCTTACCTGTTTTCTGTCCCTCAGCATTGCTGTGCTAGCCGTCACCCTTCACTTGGGCTAATGCGAAGGCAGTTCTGATGGACAAGGTCCCAGTGGCTTCCAGCTTCTTTTTTTTTTCTGAGTCTGCACTCTGGCTTTTGTGTCCCTGCTCATGGTCTCCAACTTATCTCAGGTCACTTCTTGTAAGGTTCACCAATACAAGGTAAGGAAACTGATTTACAACAATGCAAAGAATTTTCTTAAAGGATTGGAGAGGCGCTTGCCTTAACCTCTTCCCACTAGATGGGATAGGGATGTTATATCTGGAGGCCACCATAGAGCTGTCTTGGCCTTTAAGCTGTAGATTGAGAGTGAAGGACTGACAAGGCTCAAAGGCATTATTGACAGTAATGTAGCTGTTCTACTAGCCATGTATTAATCATATTCTTCTTCTACGTTTGGACACCAAGGGGCTCCTTAATGACCAGGGTAAGACTGTCCCTGTCAGAGCTATTTGTTTATAGAGATTACAAACGACTTGTCTGCTAGTATGCTTTTCATATGCAAACCAATCCCATTCCATACATTTTCTTTACCTCTCGTACACCTAAGGAAGAAATCAACCAAAGCCAAGTGTCAAGCAACTAGCAAATTATTTATGGGAGACAGTCCAACTCTTTAAGACACCAGCCTTACTATTCCTCTGGAAAGTCCAGCAAAGGGTGAGATCTAGGCTTCCATGTTGCATCGGCCCCCTGAACAAACCTAGTACCTCCATGAATATGCCTGCATGTTATGCAAGGAATCTCTTTTCTATATTTCTGCATGAACTATAGCCAAAAAGATGTTCCTTTACACAGCTCTGACCTCTTTATATAGTCAGAGTCACCCCTATAAATTAAGACCTGGGCTCAGTCAGTCCTAGACTCTTTTATTCATATGAGGAAGTCATAAACATATATTTTGTTTAAATCATTGGTATTTTCCATTTTCTATTATACTATATAATAGAAATATGATGCTGCGGGCTGGAGAGATGGCTTAGCAGTTAAGGCGCTTGCCTGCAAAGCTTAATGACCCTCAGGTTTGATTCTCCACGTCCCATGTAAGCCAGATGCACATGGTGACACATGCATCTGGAGTTCATTTGCAGTGGCTAGAGGCCCTGGTTTACTCTCTCTCTCTCTCTCTCCCTAATAAATAAATAAAAATAAATCTTAAAAGAGAAAGAAATATAATGTTGCATCTTTATGGCAGGTGGGACTCTACAAGCTCTTTTTATACAGCATGCTCAAATCATGGTCAATACTCTCTGTCTTCTTATTCTTTTTCAGAGGATGTTACAACTGTGTTGCCATAGTAATCCCCACTGGAATGCAAAGAGTCATCTAGAGTCCTTTTCCACCTTCTAGGGTTTTTCTCATCTTGTCTCACACCCTAAATATTTCTCAACTGCATCTGCCTCCTCTTACACAGGAGACTGCCTCTGCTCTGCGCTTCTTTCCTGTAGTAATGACTAATATTTGGGACAAAATACAAATCACCTATTACGAAAGAGCCTTGCGCAGGCTCTTCATCTTCTGCCTTTACCGTGACACCATCCTTCTCCCATTGTCTACCCTCTGGGCAGAATGCCGTCCTCTCTGTTCCTCAGAGATACTGATGTTGTTCTTTACACCAGCTGTTCGCTCTGACTTAGAGGCATAATCCTTTCCCTGGGCTCTTCACAAGGCTGAATCCTCCTCCTTCAAGTCTGCGTAAATGTCAGCTCCTCAAGGAGGCTTTCCTTGGGCATACCACGACGGAGTCAACCCAACACGCACAGCTTCTCTCCATCATGCCAGGATGCTTATTTTCCTTATACTTATGATCACATCTGGAAGTGTCTGTGTATTGCTTGTCCATTTTTTATGAGATTATAAGCAGGTCTAAGGTAAACTGTCTCCTTTATTTCTGCATCCTCTTTTCTTGTGTGCCAAACATGTAGCTATTTGAATACATGAATGAGTGTTCTCCCTTCTTATGATCTTCCCCTCTTACGGTCTTATCTTCCTCACTGGTACCTCAGTGCTCCATATAGAATCTAACAGTGAAAGGGTACAATGGAAAAAGTTTCAAGAACTCACCAGGGATTCCTAAATTCTACTGTGCTAGGAAACAGATAGGGGTGTCCAAAACATAGATTCCCCAACCTAGCATGGAGATTGCAATTTGATACATCTGGTTCAATATCTGGGGAAATCTATTAAATGTAGTTTTAACTAGAACTCTTGTTGATTCTGAGGCAGGTGGTCCATGAAACATGCAAAATGCAATCCACATCCCTTAACCTGGGCTACAAGATTCTCTATAAGCAGGCATTTGCCAGGCATTGGCCCATTTCCTGTCACATCCATCCTGACCTTTGTGTTCTGGTTACACTGTGATGTTGCATTTTGTCCTCGTTCTATGACTTCTTGTCCTCAGCTTGTGTTCTTTATGATCAAGATATTTCCATTTCACATCAATGCTTCTTTCATTCTGCAAGATTCATATCGTCCAGAATGATTCAGAAGCTCTGGTTTGTTTTCCTGCGTCTCTGTCTAGATGTGCAGGTTAAGATGGAAAAATACAGTACTCTATGATTTCAAGAACAGTGGCAGAAATAACCTACGTGTAAAGGATTATGAAAATGCGCTGGCATTGGAGAATTTCAGATTTCTTAAGACCAAACAAATAAATAAACAACCCCAGAAATAGAATTCTTACTATCTTTTCCCAGGTTTCATTTAAAGCAGAGTCTGGGATGAAAGGTTCTATGCTAATCTTTGGGGAGGAGGTACTATCCAATAAAAACTGAAGTAAGGGATAAGGCCACGAGGCAGAAAAGAAGATGGAGACTTCACGGGGGTGCTTTACCACACTGGGGACAGTTATGAATAATAATGTGGTTGGTTCTCGGGCTCACGAGACATCATCAGTAGCATATTCCACTCCATCCTGGAACAGTCCACTCATGAAGAAAAGGCAAGAGTATTTTTCTGCTCGCATCGTTCTCTTTTTTTTTTTTTTTTTTTTTTTGGTTTTGCAAGGTAGGGTCTCACTCTGGTCCAGGCTGACCTGGAATTAACTATGTAGTCTCAGGGTGGCCTCGAACTCTCGGTGATCCTCCTACCTCTGCCTCCCGAGTGCTGGGATTAAAGGCGTGCGCCACCACGCCCGGCTCTCGCATCGTTCTCTTTTATCTTCCACGCCCATGAAGAGTTGACTCTTCTACACGTACAGGTTGTGCTAATTGACTTATCAGGACAACAGCTGCCAGGCTGTGATTGCCTCAAGCACAGTCAATGAAAGGGGGATATGATGGGGACCCTCCCTTCTGTGCCCCACAGACTGTACATTAGTGCAGATCACTACATCCCTCCTAGTATTGCTTATTATCAAACCACCGTGGGCAGGAGGAGAAAGGACATTTCCCAGGGCTTCCACTAACTCTGTTGTAACATGGATGCTTCACAGACATATCAGAAGTCCCAGCTACTTGTTTCTAGCCTCATTATCCATGCAGGATCTCAGGAAATAACTGCAAAGAGGTCCCAAAGACCACATGGATTCACCGTGAAATGGACTTGGTTCAAGGCCCCATCGACCAGAGGGACCAAAGAAGATATTTCAGGTCCCCTAGTGTAACTCTCAATCCAGAACCCATGACCAACAGTCCTGACTGAACCTCCCCAAACAACCCTGGATCGTTTAAGGAACCCCAGTGCTTAAGGATGGAGTGAAAGAGTATCTACCTTATAGTCTTCTGGTGGCATCACAAGATTCTCCCACAAGAGGAAGAACTCCTAGCTCACTTTCTTGAGACAGAATGGAACACCATAACTTCTTTATTGCAATCACTTGTCACTTTCTACCATCTGTTTGGTTTATTATACAAATAGAGAAGCATCTCAGTTTCACTTCATGTCTATCCCACTGCTATAATCGCCATAATCTATTAGATGATATTATCATAGTTCTGTAGCTCAAGGCACCCTCATCCCCTACAGTCTAGCTGCTTATGGCGGTTGTTTCGTGAATCTTTCCTCTGCCACTTCAGCATCTCTACCCGCCTCCTGCAAGTTGGTAAGCTGGACAAAGGGGAGGGGTAGTTCAATAGTGAACTTGCAGAGATTCAGCCTGAAATGATGAGAAGAGTCCTTGTGATGGACAGTGGAGATTGCTATACAATCATGTGAATGTTCTTAGAATATAGAATATTCTTTAAAATAAGTAGTGAAAATGGTAAGTTTCTAGCTGGGTGTGGTGGCACATGTCTTTAATCCCAGCATTCGAGTGGCAGAGATAGGAGGATCACTGTCAGTTCAAGGCTACCCTGAGAGTACACAGTGAATTCCAGGTCAGCCTGGGCCAGAGTGAGACCCTACCTCGAAAAACAAACAAAAAAAAAAAGAAAAAGAAAAAGAAAAAAAAATGTTAAGTTTCATATTTAAATTTTACCATGTATTGTTATTCTTTTAATCATTATGGTCTCCATGCCAACTAAGTGTAACAACCACATAATATCAAAATGTGCTTTCCACCACCACACCTCATGGAGTCAAGCCATATATTAGCGGCTTAAAACTCACCAGGTGTGGTGGTGCACGCCCTTAGTCCCAGCACTTGGGAGGCAGAGGTAGGAGGATCACCATGAGTTCAAGGCCACCCTGAGACTACATAGTGAATTCCAGGTCAGCCTGGGCTTAGAGTGAGACCCTACCTCATAAAACAAACAAAAACAAAAATAAAACTCATGTTTAAATATTGGGCATCATAGTGTGTACATGTGTATGCGTCCTATTTTCCTATTTTAGAGACCGGTCACTTTTCCTGATTCTTCATATTTAAGTTATTTTGAATTTTTTTTAGACATTCTCAGCAGGTCTTATTATAAACATACGGAGACTAATGATGTTCCTGTTTCAGCAGGCATTCATCCTGGTTAGGTTCATAACCTGTGTGTTTTCTGTCGTAGGGGTAGTTTCAATTTCTGTTTAGTTCCTTAAAACTCTACAACCATGGGTTAGCATGTATCTTATACAGGAGACTTAGGCAAGCAACTCAAATTTTAGTTCAGTTCCCTAAGCCTTGCATAGCTCAGGGATTAGTCTGTGACAAGCTGAAGTCAACACACACACACACACACACACACACACACACACACTCGAAGAACCCGTTTCTGAATCTCTCTTTTCTAGGATCTCCCCACACCATAATATTCTGTGACCCACTGAGACCCACTTTCTGGTTCTTCTGGTCAGTAAGGATACCTATTAGTTTTAGCTGTATGTGCTAATGCATAATTCTTTGGCTGGAGCCTCCCTGTTAGGTAAAATTCTCAGAGGGAAAAATTAGTAAATCCTCCCTCCCCAGCATTTGACTTCTTCAGCTCCTTATTCCTCTCCACAATCTTGTGCTCTAATCTGCTCTTCAGGGTTCCCATGTTGTTTTCTTTATTCCGTTTTGAGTTTCTGCTGGTCATCAGCAGGTGTGAAGCCTTGGAGTCCACTTTATTGAAGAGAAAGTCCTTAGGTCAATTAATGTGGTAAAATATGTTGGGAAAAAGCAAAGATATTTTCTGAATCATGAAGCTCTCAGAATCAAGAAGGTTCTGAAAAAAATTCCAACCAGCAATGTTATCTGACAGCTTTTCTAGAAAGATACAAACAAAGTATAGAAAACAATTTAATTAATGGTAGCTCAGTCAACTGCTTCATTGGTTACAGTTGAACTAGTTTTTTTCATTCTAATTAGTTAATTGGCTACAAGACCCTCTATAATCAACCAAAACTCAATTATCGCAATTAAACTCTCTATTGTCGTGGTCTGTCAGGCCTAATGCACATGCCCCAAGTCTAAATTCATGACTTGAGGCAAACTTTATTTATTTAACAGGTGACAGTAATAATCGGGACGGTCCTCCAGCCCTTCATTGTTTGTTTGTTTGTTTGTTTACTCAGTAAATTCTAGTCTTGAAACTGAAAACACCACACTAGGCTTCCAAGCACAAGATTTGTAATTAGAAACAATTTGGTCTCACAGACAATGGAAGGTTAGAGAAGCTAAAAAGATGGCAAAGCAACACAGAGATTGGCAACACCTGGAAGCTGCTCCCAACCTATGTTTAGAGGAATAACAGATGATGTGATCAGGGGTCAGATGTCAGGGCTGCCTGGCTAAAGAAAGAATATCAGAGATGTAATGCTGGGACCATGGATGGAGGAACTCAGCTGGATCGAGAGCTTACAGAAGAGATGCTTTGGAAGTGGAGTGGTTTGGAGTAAGCTTTCCTGACCTCCAACCCTTCTTACCCTCTGGCCTCCCACCAGTATTTCCACTGGCCAAATCCATGTGGAAGTAGAGTTTCAGAAAGCTTGGTAGATAAGAGTTTCCCGGCACATAGAGAAAAGCAGCGGGAGACAGGTGCTATGGTTTGAATGCATCTGCTTGGAAATCAGTTGTTACCAATATGAGGCTATTAAAGGTGGAATCTTTAAAGAGAGATGAGGCCAGACCAGACGGACTCCTCCCTTGACAATGGAAACCAAGCCCTTATAAAAAGTGGCTCCTTGCACATTTGGCACTGTTGCCTTCCACCACACACGCCACTTTCTGAGGATACAAGAAACAAGGCCCGGTGTGGAAGCAGAGAAGAAGGTTCTCCCAGACGACACACAGCTGGCTCCTTGAGCGTCAACTTGCCAGCCTCCAGAGTGGTGAGGAATGCGTTTCCATTCTTTATAAATCACTCGGTTTGTGATAAGCAGCACAAACAGGCTGAGATGGTAGGGAAACGGATTGAAATCAAACACATGTTTGAATGGTTGAAGGCACTGTGCTGGGGGCCTCTTGACTCTTTCTTGAAAAGATGAATTCAGTCGAGATCGTTTAAGCAAAAGCTTACTTAGTAAGGTAACAGAAGCCAGGTGCACAAGCGAATCATGCCCCAAAGAGGTTGGAGTGGCTTACCCCAGGGTGGTAAACGGGGGAGCAGTATCAATGAGTTCTACTTTGTGGATTTTAAAGACACTCTCGTGAATATTTATGAGGTGGGTGACATCTCTAAGAGGGAAAGGAACTCTTCTGTCCTAAATCAGAGTGGACCAGGTCTTCCTCTTAGAGCAAGTGATGCCATAATAATGTCAGTCCCTTTGAGAACTCAGACGCTTGGTTAGTGGACTTGTGTGAGCTAATGCTCTCATGCAGTGGATTTTGTTAGGATGGAAACAACCTAACCCAACTGTGGCTTCAGGGACATTTGATCACAGAGACATTGTGTTCAGCGGCAGACACTGTTAGCAAGCTATAGCTGCAGTTTTCCTTAGTCGACTCACATCGAACTCCTTAACTTTGGGGAGTCCAGGGTGGTCACCATCCTGGAATAGGTGGAGCCTTTCTTAGAAGCGGTTCCTATCCGTGTCCAGTCTGCTTCAATTAGATGCACTGGACATAAGATTGTGTGACAGGATAGTATGGTTTTGCTCCTGTTCCTCTGGGCAGGAAGGGACTTTGTCGGGCCCTGCCTAAGAGTGCTTGGGCTGGCATTGTTATTTTTCCTCTTCTCTGTTCAGCTTGGTTGGCTCATACCAGATGCAAGTTGTGTTTTTTGTTGTTGTTTTATTTTTTTTCTAGTGTTCTTACCATATTATCTCTAACATTCACTTTAACCAAAACAGTGTGTTGGCGAATAATCAAATAAGTCCCAAACATATATCACTTTACTCATAAATATTAACACTTTAGGCTTTCAAATGCATTTTAGAAATCAAAACATCGACCAAAAAACAGAGTGTTGATCGTCAAGCTCAAGTTTGGTGTGTGCCTGGAATTAAAAAATGGCTAACGTCTGAAGTGTTTCTGAAGATGCCTTTTGTGGAAGTCAGGCGTGGCAGTGCACGCCTGTAACCTCAGCACTTATGATGTAGAGGCATGAGAATTAGGCTTTCAAGGTCAGATTTTACTACATAGCAAGTCTGAGACTACCCTGAGCTAAGTAAAAGTCTATATTAAAACAAGCAAAAAGATATGATGTGTGTCATATAAACCTGGTTCTTGGTATGAGAGAAAAGAGGCAACCATTCTTTTTCCCCCAATAGCATCAAAAGAACCAACCAGAGACAAGAGCCTGGAGCCAACAATAAAGCAAACTAGTCCCCAGACACACAAACAACTTTTGTGGCAAAGAGAGAGAAGGGTTTCTCCTCCTGCTCCAAAACCAAGAAACCCCTGAAAATCTAGGAGCTATAGTTCATAGGGACATGAGCTCCTAGTTCCCCAGCATTATAATACCAACTTCGGCAATGTTAATTTTTTTTTTTTAACTTACAGATAGTTAGTAGGGAAAGAGTTTAGGAGAACTGTCAGTGCATGCCTACAGCATGTCTTGGATCTTTCTTTCCAAAGGAAGGTAGACTTTGAGTTCTTAGAAAAGAAATTTGAAATTAAATTTTAATGAGAAGGAAACTTTTAAGTGCTTTCCTTAAAGTCAAGCTCTCCTCAAATATTTTGTGGTTCTACTTTTATAATTGCCCTATTTAAATTTCCTTTTAAAAAATTTAGTTAAGTAAGGCTGGAGAGATGGCATAGCAGTTAAGGTGCTTGCATGAAAAGCCAAAGGACCCAGGTTCTATTCCCCAGGATCCACGTAAGGCAGATGCACAAGTTGACGCATATGTATGGAATTCGTTTGCAGAGGCTGAAGGCCCTGGCACCCCCATATTCTCTATCTTTTTCTCTCAAATAAAAATAAATTAACTTTAAAAAATTATTTAAGGGCTCGAGAGATGTCTTAGCTGTTAAGGTGCCTGCCTGCTAAGCGTAAGAACCCAGTTCCAATCTCCAGGTCCCACATTTAGCCAGATGCAAAGTGATGCAAGGGCGCAATGCCGCACTTGCCCACAAGGGGCGCACACATCTGGATTTCGTTCACAGCAGCTGAGAGATTGCTGGCGCACCCATCTCTATCTGTCTCCCTCTTCTTCTCTCTCTGTGTCTCTCTCCAAAAATAATAATTAAAATTTTTTTTTTAATTTTTAATTATTTAAGTAACATATTAGGGTACTGTGTGATAGTGGATTACATGTATGTAATACGTACTGATGAAATTAAGGTAATCTTCATGCCCACTGCTTAACCATTTCTTTGGTACTTCCAACTCTTACAACTATTGGTAAGATACATAAGAATTACTGTGAACTGTACTTAGCCCTTTGTGTTGGAATACTGGAACTGACAACTTCTCTCTCTATCTCTCTCTCTCTCTCTTTGTGTTTTGGTAACTGTTAATTCAACTTCTGTCCACCTCTATCCCTCACCCTTTCCTGCTTCTAATAACTATTTATTGTACACATTCAGACCAACATTTTTTCGGCCTCCACATAGAAGATAGAACATGTGGTATTTATCATTCTACATCAATATTTAACATCTCTTCCAGGTCCATACGTCTCTTTCAGCTGATAAGACATCAGTCTTTCATTTGTGTGCCTCAGTAATATTCCATTGTGGATTTAGATCATGTTTTCTTCATCCGGTCATCATAGCTGGGCATGTCGCTTCAAGCTGTAGCTTAAGTATCACAGCGACTTTGGAGAGTATCATTGTAAACACAGTACTCTGATGTTTTCCTTGCTATACTGGTTTCATTTTCTTCAGGCATATACCCAAATGTCACACGCATGGATCACATGGTAACTCTATTGTTAGTGGATATTTAAGAAAATTCCATACTATTTACCATACCAGATACAATTTACACTAATAGTTGATGAGATTTTTTCCCCTTTCTCCTCACCCCCCCCATAACATATGTCATTATTTTTATAACTATTCTTACTGGTATAAGGTGGTAGCTTGTGGTGTGTATTTGCATTTCCCTGGTACCTGACAGTATTGAACATTGTCATGTTTCTGGGCCATTTGAGTGTCAACCTTGGAGAAATACTGATTCATATCTTTTATACATTTCTTTTTAAAAAAATTAATATATAATATAATGTAAAATAATATAAATATAAAATACTAAATATATAAATATAATATACAAATAGAATATATATATGCATAATATATAAATATATTATATATAATATAAATATAAACAATATAATATAATAATGCCAGCACTCGGGAGGCGGAGGTAGGAGGATCACTGTGAGTTTGAGGCCAGCCTAAGTCTACTTAGTGAATTGTAGGTCAGCCTCAGCTAGAGTGAGACCCTACCTTGAAAAACATATACATATGACATATATATATATATATATATATATATATATAGTACAAAAGGATGGGTTTCATTATGCAATGTTCATACATGTGTATATGTTCTTTGTTCATATTCACTCTTACATTCAAGGTTAATATTGATGGGTAAAACTTTGTCTAATCATTTTCACTTTCCTCTCATTGCTTTGCATATCCTTCCTCCTTTTTTTCCTTTCCTGTCCATGTGGTTTGATGCTTTTCTATATTGACAAGGTTTAGTTTTATTTGTATTATACCCTTGCTCTTCTAGTAGGTTTTATAATTAATTTTGTGTATTTTCATGACAAAAGTTCTCTTTTGCTATGTGTTGTATAACTTTCGAGCATCTTTTGTAGGGCCATTCAGTTAGTGTTAATATTTGCCCAGTTGTGTGTGGTGTGTGCAGTGTGTGCGTGGTGTGTGTGCAGTGTGTGCGTGGTGTGTGTGCAGTGTGTGCGTGGTGTGTGTGTGTGTTTAGGTAGTCATTACTTCTTAAAGTTTCTGACGGACAATTTTGGTGAGCATAGTAATTATATTACTTTTCTCATCACTGGGACGAAATCCCTGGCAAAAGCAATTTAAGGAAGAAGGGCTTTATTTTGGTTCATAGTTCAAAGGTGCAATCTATTATGGTAGCAAGTCGTGATGGCAGGAGCTTGAGGCATCTGGTCACAGTGCATGTTTGTCAATAAACAGAAATGAATGGTGATGCTCAGCTCTCTGTCTCCTCTTATTCATGGTTCTGTGGAATGCAGCCCATACGACAGTGACCCCTGTATTTGTGTTAACTGAAATAGGAAGTCAAGCTAGCTAGGAACTCCCTCACAGACATGCCCAGAGGATTGTCTCCTGAGTCTTGATCCTGTCAATTTGATGGTCCATATTAACCATTACAGTAACATAATTAAAAGCTATTTTCTTTAAGAACTTTGGCAATATCTTTTGGCATGGAATTCATTTTAACTTGGCATTTTGGGGGTAATTTTATAATTCTCTGTTTATCTTTCACTTTTGTAAGTTTGGCTATACTGTAGTGCAAAGAGAATCTTTTCTAGTCAAATATACTTGGGTTCTTTGGTCTTCCCGTAGGTAGCTGTTGATAGCTATCCTATGATTAGGGAAGCTTTTTAAACATTCTTTAAGTGGGGTTTCTATCCACTTCCCCTTTGTAGTCAAACAATTCTCAGAATCAAAGGTTTATTTATTTGGTGATACCCTCTATGTCTAAGAGGCTTTCTTCGTTCCTTTTGTTTTGCCTTCTTTCATCCTTTTGATTTATCAGAGATATCTCAAAAGTCCTGTCATCATGTTCATTCTTTATTCAGAATGACCTTGTCTGCATGAGTCTTTTAAGAGTCAGATGTTTTTATAATTTGATACATTTACAAGATTCCTGTTACATTCTTTTTTGTGTGTGTTTTCTCTTCTGAATTTCTTGTGCATGTCATAAATCTTGTTCCTAATTCTCACCAAGCTGTTTTATTCTGTCATTTCACTGATCTTCCACAGAATCACTGATTTTAATTCTTTTCATTTATTTATTTATTTGAGAGAGCGAAAGAGGGGAAGAGAGAGAGAGAGAATAGGCACGCCAGGGCCTCCAGCCACTGCAAACGAACTCCAGATGCATGTGCTACCTTGTGAATCTGGTGTACGTGGGTCCTGGGGCATCGAACCAAGGTCTTTTGGCTTTGCAGGCAAGTGACTTACCCACTAAGCCATCTCTCCAGCCCCTGATTTTAATTCTTTATCAGCCATTGGGTCATACTTTTCTCTCTGGCTTGCTGGGTTCATACTTCATGTCTCTGCTCTGATATTTGTCCAACTAGCAGATCAGTTGACTCTATCAATTTTATAAGAAGGCTTCTGTAGAACAGTCATTCTGAAGATGAGTCTCAGGGTATCAGTCTGACAGGCTGTGTGGACTTTGTTTACAGTTGGTTGCCACATGCCATCCTCTTACAGAATCCATAGCTGTAACTGGTGGTTTGGGGTCTGTCACTAATGATACTGGAGGAAAAGGAACCAGTCTTTCTGAGGCTTGTGGAGAGATGGAAACACTCTAGTAGCCAAGACAGGTGTGGTACACACAACAATGGTAGCTGTGTGCCCACTGTGAGGCCGCTCTGTTAACCGGAATGGTATTGCTGGGAACATGATGCTTTGGGGGATAGCTCCTAAAATCTAAAGAAGTGAATTTGCTGGGGTGGCCCTGCCACTGACAAGGGCCTTGTGGCACTGGAAGCACTGGAACATAGCACCCATGAGAATGGGAGGTCATGTATTGCCAAGTTCCAGAAATAGGACAGCCCCATAAGTAGCTGGCTACAAGAGGAAGTGAGATGAAGAAAATGAGAGCCCCCCCCCCCCGCCAAGTTCCAGGTACAAGCAGAGTGGTATGTCAGGTCTTGGGGCTGGCACCCTATCCTCCAAGCTGAGTCACGTGTCTCTTGTAGTGAAAGGTTGATTTTGAGTGTCTGGTCATGTTTACTTTGCTGGGTTCTGTGGCCGGGCAACGGTATCCCTATGCGACAGCTTCCTGGCTAGTGTCACGGAATGTCAGTGGGGCCCCAGAGAAGGTGATTCAGGAGCTTCTGACCCCCATATCAATTCAGACAGTAGCTCCCTTCTCAAGATAGTAGCAGGGAACATCACCCCCATCTCTGAAAGTTGGAGAAAAAATAAAGAGTTTCTTCACTAAGGCAAAGATACCGTGCAGCTCCCCAAACTGAGCTCCAAAACCGTGAGAACTACTAAACTCTTCTTAAGGAGGATGGCTGGCACCCCTGTTGATGAGGTGAGCTTAGATGTTCCATTCGCCCTTGCCTGGAGCCAGAGTCACGGTTTTTTCGATGTGCTTTGTTCCTTCTGCTCTGACTGTGCTTCAGGTCTCCATGTCTTATGGTTCCCATCTCTCCCTGGGTGAGTTTCAATTCTCTCCCTTGCTCACTCACCTCCCAACTACCTGCCTGCTACTCGGAATTAGGCATCTGTGGTCTACCGCATTGGATTTGACTCTTCAAACTTTCCATATTTGTGGTACAGCTAACCGTATGGAAGCAACATCCAGATTCACTTTTTTTAAAATTTAGTTATCATATTGGTTAATTTCAATTTGAATAAATCAATAAAAGCACAAAACGTCGTGGATGGGTCTGCTTCCATTCGATCTTCTTCATACCCTTCCATATAAATGCGAGGACTCAGCCCTGCAGTAAGGCTCTTAAACTAAGATTTCATTCCCAGGAGTGAAAAGCGAAGAACCTTGAATAACCACACACAAGCACTTTTACATATAACATAAGCACCAGTGTATTAAGCACTTTGGTTATTCTACAGACAAAGGAGAGTAGGCATTGACTTAGTTGAAAATGCATTCCTCATCAGATAGAATCAGTCTGTAAATTTTAGAACAGTTAAGGGCTAAAAGTTTTCCACTATACAAGTAGTATTTCTTTTAATCCTTCACCCTCAGGGAGATGAACATAGTTTGTACACACAGGTTAGGGTCTATGACCGGTGCCCACTTCACTGCAGGGCTCTAGCATCAAGAAAGATGGTTTGGTTTTGTTTTTCCTTCATTAGCTCTCCTTCACCCTTTATCACAACTGAGCCAAACAGGAACTGAAGAACAGCCTGGGTAAGAGATAGCTCATAATTTTTCCTTAAAGAACGTATTTTTTCCCCCTTTGGCACAAGAAATGTGATAATGGTTAAAGTGAAAACAATGCATGTATCTCTTCTGACAGATCTTCGTGGTATAGCTTCACCAGGGTAAGCATAAACAGTGTAGAGAGCTCTCAGAGGCTGACGTTAACATTCCCAGAAAAATACAGGAAGCTGCCTTAGTGCCTTCACCCAGTATAGTTTTTGGCAAGGTGTCATTTTTCAGTTTTATCACCCACAGAGAATGGCATGGCCTATTGAAAAAAGTATTCGCTAAGGATATAAAACTAACCCACACACGCACTGACACACATACAAAGCCAGCAGCATACTGCTGAGCTACATCCATAGCCCTCTTTTTAGTGTTTACTTTGAGACAAGATCTCCAATTGGTCAGGCTGGCCTTGAACTCACCCTGTGACCCAAGTATGCCTGAATTGCAGTCTCCCTGTCTCTGCCTCCTGAGTAGCTAGAACTGCAGACCTGAATCACCAACCCCAGAGCTATAGCACTAATAAATTGTAAACTCCTACTTGATTGACAAACTTTAAATTTACCTTGTTCCACGCCGCCTCTTACAGGAATGCCCTACTGTCTCAGAATGTTATAAAGAATGCAACCTGGGCCTGGAGAGATGGCTTAGTGGTTAAAGCATTTGCTACAAAGCCAAAGGACCTCGGTTTGATTCCCCAGGGCCCATGTAAACCAGATGCCCAAGGGGGCCACCTGCATCTGGAGTTCATTTGCAATGGCTAGAGGCCCCTGGCGTGCCCATTCTCTCTCTCTACCTTTCTCTCCCTCTCTCTCTCTCTCTCTCTCTCTCTCTCACACACACACACACACACACACACACACACAAATAAAATATATTAAAAAAAAAAAAAAGGACTGCAACCTAAACCTTTTCAAGTCCAGTCAGTAGAGGTCACATGTCTTGAGTCCTACACAAAATATCTGGATAAAAACTTCTCAGAAGATGGTATGTGAATGAAATGTGTTCACTGATGCACACATGAAGACTATTGAATACCATGATTCATCAGAGAAATAAAATTAAAACCATAATGAGATGCCATAAGATACCCCTCCAGAGCCACTAGGTTGATGAGAACAAGATTGACCACAGTGTGGGCTCCTTGGATGAGAAGTAGAAAGGGCTTTGAGACAGGGCAAAAAATAAAAAATAAAAAGTTGAGAAAATGCCAAATGAGAATAATGAAAATGTTTCTTTTGATTCAGTTACAGTGGTTAGTGAGGATCTACCATGTCAAAAGAATTACCAAGGGCAGTTGAGGGGGTGCTCAGAGGTTAACAATGCTTGCTTCCAAAGCCAAATGGCCAGGGTTTGATCCTCCAGTACCCACATAAGGCCAGACGGACAAAGTGGTACATGTGTCTGGAGCATTTATAATAGCAAGAGGCCCTCGCATGTCTCTCTCTCATCTCTCTGTATCTTCTCTCTGCATCTCTTTCTCTCCTCTCTCTGCTTAGAAATAAATAAAAACAATTATCAAACCTGTCAAATGGGCTGGAGATATGGCTTAGCAGTTAAGGCATTTGCTTGCAAAGCCTAAGGACTCCCAGGTTCGATTCTCCAGGTCCCACATAAGCCAGATGCACATGGTGGCACACGAGTCTGAAGTTCATTTGCAGTGGCTAGAGGCCCTGGCATGCCCATTCTTTCTTTCTCTCTCTCTGTCTCAAATAAATAAATAAATAAATAAATAAATATCAGAAAAAAACTCAATCTTACTATATAGAAATTATACTTAAAGTGACATCTTCAGATCATGTATGTTTTCATAATACTTTCAGTATTTGTTAAACATTTAAAGAGATCATCCTGTCTAACCAGATAAACAGATGGTACTATTGCTATCTTAAAGATGAAGAAATGAGGCTGAAAAATACTAAGCAACATATTATCCTAACATGACATAGCCAGAAAATTACTACATTATCTTTAAATGTCACTGTCTCATAACCACCATTCTATATTCTCTCTCTAATTTCTTAGGCCTTCATTTAGCCAGGAAGCACAGCATAGCCTTCATTTCTGTGTTATGTTGCTCTATTCCTATTTTACTTTAGAGGTTGATCTAACATCTCTCTTACGAATTCCTTCAAAGAAAGAAACAATTTGTTCCTTTATCTTTGCCTTAACTCTCTTATTACCTCTGCATTAATTCTTAGTTATCACCTGCAAAATAATTTTAATGGACACAGTATAGGACATGACTTGATTTTTTTCTATCAATTATCTGAAAATAAAATACTGTTACATTTGCACCACCTTAATTACCTATTTTCTCCAGATAATACTGGATTTCCTTGATGCTTCCTTCTGTGTGCTTTCTGTTTTCTTCTAGCCGCTCAGCAACTCCCTCTTTCATTCTTTAGGCTCAGGTTGAGACTATTTTTTCCAAAAATACATGGAAAGACTAGAGAAGGACCAGATTCCACTGTCAGCTTTGCACATGGCTCCCAGTAAGCCTTATTTCTAGTGAATCCCTTAACAGCTCCCTTGAAATTTTGTAGTTCGTTGTACTTACTGGTGGATACCTGCTAATACCTATTGTGGCCTTATAAACCATACATTTCATTAACATTTCAAAATGTAGGTCAAGTTTTTGGGTTTTTTTTTTTCTTCTTGAAAACAAAAACCCTTTAAAAACCTCCGATGGTATGATGAGTAAGTTTTAGGAACCTTTAAATGGGCACATGGTCATGTACCATGTAATATTTTGGGCAACAACAGACTGCCATACAACAGTGGTTCTCATAGCATGATAGTGGAAGTGGAACACTAATGCATACCTAAATCAAGGCAGATGCAGACTTCAGGGGAAGAAAAAAACCAATAATAACTCCTAGTAAGATTCAAAGTGAAAGGTTTAGCAGAAGCGTTTGCAGATTTCAATAAGATCCTTCATAATTTGAAAATGTGAACCTGACACCAAAAGATCACTAGAAGAGGATTCATGGTGCTTTATCTGCGCCCCAGTACCGAAGCAGAAATCCAGAAGCTGGTGAGAACTAAAGCAGACTTAAAGCACATGGACCAAGGCTCAGGAAGAGTGCAGGAGCCACAGGGTGGGAGGGACTATCCAGAGATATTGCCCGCCCTCACAATGACTGACTGCTACTCTCACAACTCATAACCCATAACCCAATGGTGAATAGCAGCAATCCCACTGAAGAGGGCCCTCAGTGTGTTGGGGACAGGAAGGAGGTAAATGACCATAACAACATATAATGTGCCCATACAAAGTCGCTACTTAAAAAAATAAAACATATCAGGCTGGAGAGATGACTTAGTGGTTAAGGCATTTGCCTGTGAAGCCAAAGGACCCAGGTTCGATTTCCCCAGGACCCACAAAAGCCAGATGCACCAGGGGCACATGCATCTGGAGTTCGTTTGCAGTGGCTAGAGGCCCAGATGTGCCCATTCTATCTCCTTCCTCTCTCTCTCTCTCTCTGCTTGCAAATAAATAAATAAAATTTAAAAATACATATCATTCACATATTTCTGTAAAGAGTTATCTCTTCAAAGGGCCCTCAACTCTGGATTCTTAACATTGCTATCAGTGGAAGTTATAGCCACAGGCAAGACACTGTCCCTGAAGAGCTTCCAGGGGACAAAATGTGGAAGTGGAAGACCATTGCCTCATTTTTAAATGTCGATTGTCTTCAGGACCGTGTACTAAAGGCTTGGTCCCTGAGTAGAGCCGTTGCAAAGCTGGAGCCTTCAGGAGATGGCGCCTCACTGTACTCAGATCCTCATTGCTGGGATGAACATACGAGACACAGCTGATGGGAGGAAAGGGGCTTATTTCAGGCTGACAGAGTCCAAAAAGCATCAATCGTGGAAGAAGCTGGCTTTAGTTCATAGAGCCAAGCAAAGAGACAGCACCAACAGCCAGTACCACAAAATGAAAACTGCCAGAGCTCAAACTGGCCTGTGCACACCTAGTAGGGCTGGACAAAAGATCCACCCCCAGTGTCACCACCTCCAGTCAGGCAGCTGGAGACCCAAGTTACAAGCTTAACTCTTTTTTTTTTGGGGGGGGGGAGGGTTCATTTTTCAGTTTTTCAAGGTAGGGTCTCACTCTAGCCCAGGCTGACCTGGAATTCACTATGTAGTCTCAGGGTGGCCTCAAACTCATGGCGATCCTCCTACCTTTGCCTCCCGAATACTGGGATTAAAGGCGTGCACCACCACACCCAGCTAATTACAAGCTTAACTTTTAATAAAGCACCTGAGTCTATGGGGCCACATATTTCAAGTATTACATTCACACTACCACATCGCACCCCCTGGCCCCCGATAGATTCATGAGCATCCCATAGTGGAAATTGTATTCAGTCTAACTTCACAGGTCCCCATAAATTTTCCCAACTTGAAGATATCCAGAGTCCCAAGTGTCACCTGAGATTTGAAACCATGTCACACACGGATGCATCATGCATCTAGAAAGACCAAGTCATCCCATGTCCTACTTTTGGAAGAATAAAGGGGAAGGCAGGGTGCCAGTTGTTCTCAGTTCAAAGCTATCTTCATCCCAAAGTGGCATATGTAAGGGTGCTATATTCTGGTGCCCTCCATTTGTTTAGATATTCCTTGCTCCAGCGGAGTTTGATGGGGATACCATCTTAAGACCTGTTACATGTCTGTCCAATCTAGCTCACCCAGCCTAAGGTGACCACTAGAACTGAGGAGTAGAAGTTCTGCTTATCTGATCAGTGTGTGGACAGGGAGGGTGCTGAGCAGCAGCTCTCAGGAAAGCCACAAGGTAGGCAAGGTGCAGTAGAAGCTGGTGGAAGTGAAAAATAAGACGTCATCAAGGAAGCTGGTCAGAATGAGAGAAAATGCAAAACTGTGAATTATGTTTTACGTGTTAAAACTGTAAATTATGTGTTATGCTTTTGTGTGTTTCCAGGATATAAACATTTTCAGTATATCAGGACAGCCTCCAGGGAATTATATTGTACCCCATTTCCTATTCCTATGATAAAACTATACGAAACCAACTATTGTGTCCAATGCACTTAGGACTAGCACCTTGTGTACAGTTCTTAATTCTCCTAACATGCTGCTGTTTTAAGAAGAAATTTTATCATGCTAATGGCACAGCTTCCAAAGTTAATGATTTCCTCAAGCATGGGATCATTGTAAATGAGTCCATAGTGCCTTTCTCTAATATCTTTCCCAAGCTTAAATGAGTTTACATACTAATGGGCATTAAAAGTAAATTTCAGAAGCATTTTCAGGACTTGTCTCTGACTCAGATGTTTATATTCTATTCAGGAAGTGACTGAAGAAAAAAAATGTGTGTATTCTTCCATAGTGGGTCTCAGTGAGATGATACATTAAGCACAAATATTGATGTAAATTCAATAAAATCATGTAATGATGATTTAAATATCAAAACAAAATAAATCCTCTATTACATTATTTTTATGCAAATCTTGGCATAGGCTTCCCCTCCCTGTGTATGTATGTAAGACATACATGGCAATAAAACTAAGAGAACACAAACTTTAGAAGTGAATAAGAATAATTTCACATGCCTCTACAAAATGAGGACACTTTGAAAAGATCATGTTTGCCTTGGTACTGGTAAAACGTTCAACAGAATTTTAACTATGACTAAGGGCATAAAACGAACTAGGGAATTTTCATACATAATCACTCCTTGCATTCTGTTTTCCTTTCTGGCAGAGGCTGGAAGGGGCATTAGCTAACAATAATCATGCAAAGCTCATTACCTTATGGTTTTTAAAGCATATTCCTAATAGGACTGAGTTAATGTGACCCTCTCTGAAAACCCTCTGGACCATTTGACAGAATGATTTTGATTGTCCATACTTCAATGAATTGAAACATTAAAACATCTTGCTTTAAAAGATGTTAATGTTTAACAAAACTGAAAATCCGTTTGTGTGCACATACCTAAGAATTTGAGAGCCAAAGGATGCAGAGAAGTACTCTGGAATTCTGTCTTCCAGACACAAAGTGGTTACTGCAATACTGCACAGTAGCTGTTATCTGTGCAAGAGCTGTGTAATATTGGGTCCATCGATGTCGTCATGGGCGTTGGAGGAAGGCAAACCAAAAAGCAGCAAATAGAATTAGTGTAAAAAAGAGAGGGAAAGGAGAATGGTGGATATTGGTTATATCATTTTGTTTTTTATTTTGCAAGAAGACAGAGGGAAAGGGGGAATGGGCAGATCAGGTCCTCTTCTTGCTATAAATTCATTCTCTACTTTGTGTAACTGGCTTCATGTGGGTACTGAGAGAGTCAACCCCTAACCTTTAGGCTTTGCAAGAAAGTTCCTTTAACTACTGAGCCATCTCTCCAGCCCCATAATTTTATTGTTAAAATCTTTTTATACTAATTTTATTTTATATTAATTATAACAGATGATTCTCTTTTATGCCCTTGATCCAGCTCCCTTTACCCTGGAGATCCTCCTCAGTCAGTCCATGTGGGGTTGTGGGAGACTGTGCCTCAGGATCTTCCTATCCACTTTGAGGCTCTAACAATCTTTCCACCCCTCTCTTCCACAATTTTCACTGAGCCATAGCAGGCTTATTGGCAGTCTAATTTAGTGTTCAGTTGTCAGTAGCCTCTGGATTTCTGTTTTAATAGGTTTTGATTGATCAGTGTGTTTGTCACCATCAACCTGGGACTGGTTGTCAGGCTAGCAGTAAGAGCAGTGTTCATGTCATCACTGCCCCTGCAATTTCTCCTGGGCTGTGGCAGATGTGGTAGAGGTGGCACGTCTCATGATGGGCAGCTGGCTAACTTGTTGTCTTATTGATGGATCTTGATGCAGCTTGAGTTGAAAGGGGGTATGAAAATTACATTTTTTTCTTTAGTGTTCAGACCCATTCTTTTCCAGAGAGCAGTGGGGCTTCTCTCAGAAGTCTGAGTTTCCTGACAATGGGATTCTGACTTGGTTTACAACACCAGATAAGAGTTCTCTCCCACTGCATGGGATCATGTCCAGTGAGAGAACAGTTGGACAGTTGGTTACCCACAGAGGAAGTGTGCCACTATTCCACAAGTGTGGACTTCTTGGTTGGCTGGTTGATTTCATAGTCTGTAGGGTTTCCTGCTTATTTATGCTGTTGATGAACGTTTTCCTCCAGCAGCACCCATAAGGCTTCCCAGCACTATGAGGGCTAGCCAGGAGGGAGCTAATATCCCTTTTGGTTCCAGCATGATATTCAGATGTCCTATGACCACAACCATGTCCTATCTTCAGCAATAGGATCTTAGCTTTTAGCTCTGGCAGGTAATCAAGTGTTTTGGCTATGGCCTGCATTTTTTGAGAATCTCATAGGTACCCCTGGCCAATAGCTCACTGTGCAGGGCAACCCAATTCTACAACCCTATAAATCTTTAAATATTTTTAATTTAAAAAAAAGATTTACCTTGACCAAACATTAGGCACTATGAGTCCCCTCTTCATTAGGTCCTCAATGCCTAGCTCCGTTTTAGCAAAATCCTAAGCCAATTTAGAGAGACTCTTCCCATCCTTGGCATTTGATCATACCAATGTATTAATATCTAATCAAATTCCCTAGCCTGTGTAATCCTGCAGGTGATATTGGATTACCTTCAGCAAGAGTCCTATTAGATCAGTTTAATAAGAATTCCTCACATGTTTGAGGTCTCCTCTTAATAATTTGCTATCCACCAAATCAACTCAATACCCTGCTCTGTGATAATAAATCCTCATTTGTCTATGTTAACTCTGAGTGGATGGAGCCTGAGCTCTTACCCTGATTGTGACAACTTTGACGTATACTGCAAGAGTTCCGGATAAGGGTCTATCTTACCTTGACAAGTACCAGAAGAGATAGCAGCATGCCATTAAAAACATGAGCATATGTTAAAGATTCTGCTTAACATGACATGAGCAAAGTTCACTGGGAAAGTTAAACGGCACAAGTTGATGTAAAGGGATCTGAAGCTGAATTGAGATTGGAAATAAAGGGTTTTTTTCCTCAGTTAATTAAAACCACAGGACAGCATTTACATACCTATCGTTTACCTACAACTTTATAAAGAGCTTAAAAACAGCCCTAAGACAAGGAACAAGTCTAGAGTGCACTCACCAGGAAGGGAAAGTTACAGGCAATCCAATTTTTCCAATGAAGTGATTTTGTTCTTTTTTGTATTCTGACATACAGACCTAGTAAACTCGGGATCTATGGTCCCATCAGCTTGGGTGAATACCTTTTGATGTTGTGCCATCATATAAAATATTTGATTTTATTAATTAGGGTTTTTGGTTAAAATTAAACCTTAAATTTTACTGGAAATTTTAGGGTATTTTCTATTTCTAGGCATATATTCATTATACATAGTGACGTGGGTTATTTTGCTTATTTTTTTATTGACAACTTCTATACTTACATACAAAAAATGCATGATATTTCCCTCCCCTGCCCCCATACCCCTTTAGAACTCCAAT
The DNA here is from genome assembly GCA_004027895.1 of Orientallactaga bullata. Lineage (NCBI taxonomy): Eukaryota > Metazoa > Chordata > Mammalia > Rodentia > Dipodidae > Orientallactaga > Orientallactaga bullata. The sequence goes on along the minus strand of PVKW010004286.1, from coordinate 60,079 downwards.
CTCCATCATATCCCTTCCTTCTCTCCATTAGTCTCTTTTAATTTGATGACGTCATCTTTTTCTTCCATTATGAGGGTTTTGTGAAGGTATTGCTAGGCACTGCATAAAGACATATCCTAGGGAAATGATGCACCTTTTAAATGCTAGGATCCATAAATGAGGGGAAAAAACACAATATGTCTTTCCGAGTCTGTTATTTCACTTAATATGATTTACATCTATTTTCTTACAAATGACATAATTATGAATATATGTATATTTATATGATATTTCAAATTTTCTCTATTGATGTTGGACACCTAGGCTACTTGTCTCTCTTAGCTATTGTGACTAGTGATGCAGTCCATGTGGATGTGTGAGTATCTCTCTGGGATGTTGACTCAGAATCCTTCAGGTAGATACCCAGGAGTGGTTTAGCTGGAAGATAGAGTAGATCTTTTTTTTTTTTTTTTTTTTTTTTTTTTTTTTTTTTTTTTTTTTTTTTTTTTTTTAGTTTTTTGGGTAAGTCTCCATACTAATTTCCATACTAGCTGGACTAATCTACATCTCCACTAGCAGTACATATGAGTTCCCTTTGCACCAGCATTCTGTATATCATTTGTCACTGTTTGTTTTGTGAATGACAAACATTCTGACCAGGATGATAAAGAACATCTTTGCAGTTTTTAAAATACATTCATTTATTTATTTATTTATTTATTTATTTATTTATTTATTTATTTATGAGAGCGAGGAAGAGAATGGGCATGCCAGGGCCTCCAACCCCTGCAAATGAACTCCAGATGCATGCGCTCCCTTGTACATCTGGCTTACATGGGTCCTGGAGAGTCAAACCGGGATCCTTTTGCTTTGCAGGCAAATGCCTTAACTGCTAAGCCATCCCTCCAGCCCTCATTGCATTTTTAATTTGCATTTATCAAATGTATAAAAATGTTGAGGGTCTGGAGAGATGGATTAGCAGTTAAGCACTTGCCTGTGAAGCCTAAGGACTCCAGTTCAAGGCTCAATTCCCCAGGACCCATGTAAGCCAGATGCACAAAGTGGTGCATGCATCTGGAGTTCCTTTGCAATGGCTGGAGGCCCTGACGCACCCATTCATTCTCTCTCTCTCTCTCTCTCTCTCTCTCTCTCTGCCTCTCTGTGTCTGTTGCACTCAAATAAAAGTAAAAAGAATGTTGAGCATATTTTCATATAAGTCGTGTTGCCTTGATTTTTTTTTCATGTGTCTTGTGTGTCTATAACAGGACTCACAGATCTGGAATTAGGTCATTGGTTGAATATTTTTATTATTTTTGTTCTTTAAAGCATTTGCAACATCCCATTTGCACTAGATAGTAGTAGGGTTAAGGTACTGAGTGGTGCTGAAGGGCATCCCAGTGTACAATACTGATTGGAGCAGCAACCCTGTGACTAGATGGGATATTACTGCATTTTCAATGTAAACTAATGGACAACAAGACTCCTTCAATTCCAATAACTTGGGAAAAGTGAAGGAACAAGGATAGGACAGTTAAGATATTAGTCACAAAGTATAGGAATGGAGAGGGCAAAATCCTACAAAGACAGCAAATTGATTTTAGAACAGCCACCAAGAAATATTAGACTAGGGAAACATAAATAGAAGGTGGGGGAAAAAAATGATGAAGAGAGGAGATGAATGAAAGGCAACGTTAGAAAGTGGACCAGATGGAGAAAGAATCCATATTCCATTTCAAAGGTTGAGTCTGAACTGATGGTGAGTGCTCCGTTCCCAGTGCAGAGAGGGTTCATCTGAAGCAACCACAGCCTAAAGACAGAGCCTCAGAAAACTCATACTCTACTCTCAGTAGCAGATTTATAGGGGGAGAGAGTGGGGAAGAAGACAGAAAGAAGATCTATAGCAGGCATGCTTGCACAGAGCAAGGGTTGGAGACCAAAGGTGAGGGAGGGCACAGGGTCTCCAAGAATGCCATCACTGTGGACTTTATCACCAAGCAGATGGGTAGTCCAATTTGACAAGACTCTTGGGTTCATAGGTCACATCTTCTGGTCCACTTTCTAAAGCTTCCTTTCTTCCTATGTTTCTGGAATCCAGTGTTTTTTGTTGTTGTTTTTGTTTTTTTGTTTTTTCTGCTTTTACCCACCTAGTAAGATAACTTCTTTCCAAGTATCCCTGGTTTATTCCCCCAGTGCTCCTACTGAAAACTAAACACCATGTCAACTTCATGCATTTAAACTTAGTGCCTATATGCACCTCACTAAGTTACCTTTTTTTGTTACAGAAAATTCTGTTAGTGTCAGACCATTTTTCAAGAATCATTTTTAATTCGCTTACTTAGGCTTCATATCCAGTACCAATTAAGTTCTGCTCATTTCCCCCCACACACAAAAAATGTTTCTTAGAAATTAATGAATTGGAAACTAAGAAGACAATTAAGAAAAGTGATGAAACAAAGAGGTGGTTTCTGGAAAAAATAAGATTGATAAACCGCTGGCCAATTTGATCAAGCAAAAAAAAAAAAAAAAAAGATGTGCTTCAAATTAACAAAATTAGACATGAAAAAGGAGAGATCACAACAGACATAAGTGAAATTGGGAGAATCATCAGGACTTATTTCAAAAACCTCTACCCCGCAAAACTGGATAATACGGAGGAAATGGATAAATTCCTGGATACATACCACCTACCAAAGCTAAACTCGGGTTTGTTGACATTAATCTGCTCTATCACACCCATCAAAATTGAAAAGGTAATCAAAAACCTCCTCAAAAAGAGTCTGGGTCCAGATGGCTTCTCAGCTGAATTCTATCAAATCTTTATGGAAAAACTCAAACCAATTTTTCTCAAACTATGCCACATAATCAGAACAGGGAAAGCTCCCCAACTCCTTTTATGAAGTTAGTATCACCCTAATACCAAAACCAGGCAGAGATGCCACAAGAAGAGACTATAGGCCTATTTCCCTAATGAACTTAGGTGCAAAGATTCTGAACAAAATCCTCACAAACTGAATCCAACACCTTTATCAAGTAGGCTTTATCCCAGGAACGCAGGGTTGGTCAAACATATGAAAATCTGTCAATGTAATATATCACATAAATAAGCTTAAACACAAAAACCACATGATTACTTCACCAGATGCAGAAAAGGCCTTTGACAAAATACAGCATCACGTCATGATCAAAACTTTGGCGATAATAGGTATTGACGGTTTATATCTCAACATAATAAAGGCTATATACAAAGCTCCTAAACCCCAAATAATACTTAATGGAGAGAGACTGAAGGAATTCCCATTGAGATCAGGAACAAGACAGGGGTGTCTACTCTCACCTCTGCTTCTCAGCATAGTAATGGAAGTCCTAGCTCAAGCAATAAGACAGGATGAAGTAAGAAAATGGATACAAATTGGAAATGAAGAAGTTAGCCCTACTTGCAGATAACATGATTCTTTACATAAACGACCCAAGAACCTCCAAATTCAAAACTCTTAAAGATGATTAATTCCTTCAGCAAAATAGTGGTATACAAAATCAATGCACAAAAATCAATAGCCTTTCTATATGGAAAAGACAAAGATACAGAGAAAGAAATCAGAAACATTGTCCCATTTTTCAATAGCAACAAAAATAATAAAATACCTCAGAATAACATTAACCAAGGATGTGAAAGACCTTTACAATGAAGACTGGAAACTCTGCTAATACTGGAGAAAAAATAGTAGGAACTTTCCACAATATAGGAGTGGGAAAAGACTCTCTGAACAAAATTCCAGTAGCTCAGGAAATTAAACAATGACTCAACCATTGGGATCTCATGAAGCTGAAAAGTTTTTTCACAAACATACAATAAACAGAGCCAATAGATTACACACAGAATGGGAGAAAAATATTGCTGGCTATGCAATGGACAGAGGCCTAATTTCTAGAATCTACAAAGAACTCAAGAACCTAAACAATAAAAAGTCAAACAACCCACTCACTAAATGGAGCAGAGAACTGCACAGGGAGTTCTCAGAGGAAGGAAATGCAAATGGCAAACACAAACTTAAGAAAATGTTCAACATCCCTAACCATTAGGGAAATGCAAATTAAAACAACTATGAGATTCCACCTTACCCCAGTAAGGATGGCAAACATTAAAAAAATCAAATGAAAACAAATGCTGGCAAGGATGTGGAGAAATAGGAACCCTCATTCACTGTTGGTGGTAATGCAAGATGGCACAATCACTATGGAAAGCAATATGGAGACTCTTAAAAAGGTTGACTATAGAGTTACCAACAGACCCAGTTATTCCCTTACTGGGCATTGACCCTAAATGCTCCCTGCCTCAGTTCAGAGAGATTTTTCTCAACCATGTTTATAGCTGTTCAATTCATAATAGCTAAGGACTAGAATCAACCCAGATGTCCAACATTAGATGAATGGATAACCAAGATGTGGTATATCTATAAGATGGAATTATACACAGCAGTAAGGAAAAATGACACAATGAAATTTGAAGAAAAATGGTCAAACTTAAAACAGATATTTTGAGTGAACTTACCCAATGACAGAAAGACAATCTTTGCATGGTCTCATTTATCTGTGACTCCTAATCTGGATCTGCCTGAGATGCTGACAAACCAAATAGGCATCTTGAGGATCAGACAATAGGGAGGGTTTGGAGGGAGTCACAAAACTGGACCCAAATGTAACTGGTACCATAAAATTCTATAACCTGAAAGACAGACTAAAAGGTTGAACCTTCATCAGGTCCTTAGAGGGAACACCTGAATCAAAGGGCCCTGGAGAAGGTATGATGAAGACTAACCTTAATCTCCTGTTTCTCTTTTCTATTTTACATTTCCTATCTTTTTCTTCCTCCTTTTCCCTTGGCGTTGGCCTGTAATTCCCAGTTCCAGGATGCAGTTAACATCCACAGTGAACTGTTGATCAGAGATAACTACAAGGTCTCCTATAAGAAAACAGACTTCTGTCAGAGCATTTGATTACCCACCCAAGGTTAACAGTAAGGCCCTACAGCCAAAGACACCATATGCTGTTGATATGGAACATGGAGAGACCAGGCTGGAATCTGGAAGAGTCAGTCCCCAGACAGTCAGCTTGTCTAGTGCCTGAAGGTGTTACATGAGCAACTGGGGGGAAATGGCAACATCTGTCCAAGCAACTCATGGTCTAAGTTATTCAACAGCAAACAACCTCACGTGATGCTCACACAAGTGCAATAGTGGCACACAGCCATGTGAGTAACCAACTGCTCTTGAATTGGCTAAAGGATCTGCTCAGTGGAATGGAACCCATAGCTAGAACTGGGAAACAAGTCAGAATCATATCCAAAAAATGTGCCCACTCTCCAATATCAAGCTCCCACCAATCGGGCTACAAGAGGGCCTACACCTATGAAATGCTCTCTAAACTAATAATGGTTATCCCATTTAGCAAGTGCTGACTTTACTCTCCATTGGAGAATCTGCTTCTCTTTTCAGATGGATGCAAAACCTGAAGAGAGAATCAGCCCATCACCCCCCCCCACCATAGTCCCAGCTGAAACCATTCCCCAGAGTAATTAGGGAAATGAGCAAAAGTGCTGCTTTCTTGCTAAACCTGGTATCAGCGCAAGGGTTAAAGAGATAGACACAGAGAACACTCAACTCCTACCAAACCAGAGATCCAGAGCTCCCAAGACCGCATCACTGAAGTAGACCTAAAATGAAACCAACATGGCTCAGGGAAATTCACAAAAGAGGAAGCAGAAAGACTATTAAAGCCCCACAGGTTGGGACATTATGCATAGGGACATTGCCTCTTCCCCATAACTGATCAATAACCCCACTATGAACCATCTACAATCTACGTGGGGATAACTGACATTCCCAACAAGGAAAGTCCCTTCAGATGGGGAAGGACAGGAAGAGGCTAATGATGGTACCAACATGAGCTGTTTACACACTGAGTATGTACATAACTAATGAAGGAAAACAAATTTTAAAAGGCAGACTTACAATAAATCCTGATGTCAACCTGAATATTTCCATAATCACTTAATCATTAATGGCAAGTGTTTTGATCATAAAAAGGAAATCACAAAAGAGAAAATGAATTAAGATATTTTTATTGCTTATTTACTCAGGTTTGGATACATATGTATATGTCACAAGAATTACATATGTTTACTTGGATCAAAATATACTGATAAAAGCTATGAAATAATAACTGTTGTTCCTTTAGCAGAGTTTTCAGAACTATATATATTTTAAATATTCCTATTTATTTATTTACAAGCTGAGAGAGATACTGGCAGAAAATGGGTGTACCCAGGGCATCCAGCCACTGCAAACAAACTCCAGATGCATGCACTATCTTGTGCATCTGGCTTTATATGGGTACTAGGGGATTGAATCTGGGTTGTCTTTGCAGGCAAGCATCTTAACTGCTGAGCCATTCCTCCAGCCCCAGAAGTATATATTTGTAGTAGAAAACACTTTCTTTTCATAAATATAAGCCTAAAGCACTTCTATTGTAGTAATAAAACGTGAAGCTCATAGGCTAGAGATAGCTTTGTAGTTAAGGCACTGGACTTCAAAGCCAAATGACCCAGGTTCAATTCCTCAGGACCCACATAGTCAGATGCACAAGGTGGAACATGCATCTGGAGTTCGTTTGCAGCAGCTGCAGGCTGCTTCTGATTCATTCATATATTCATTCATTCTCTCTGCCTATTTCTCAAGATAATAAATAAAATTAAATCTAAAAAGTATGTGTCTTCACATCCTACTAGCCAACATTAAAAAAAAATAATTGAAGCGCCTATGTGGTGCAAGAGGTGGTGATAAGGGACAAAGCCATAATTTCCCTCACCAAATCACTGCACAAGATAGGAAAGGGTGAGAAGGGCTCTGAGCAAGGAAATCCAGGAAATGAATCAGCCTACAGTCAGGCATCAAAACCCAGGAGATTCTGAAGCTGGGATGAGAAGCCTCGTTTTCTTAGTGAACACTCTAGGATTTGTCATGACGTCAAGCACATATTGAATGCTTAAACCTAGAAACACTCAAAAGTTAAACATTCAAGTTCTTAAAATTTTGGAAATGGACCTTGCATAGTTATGAGATAAGTCCTAGCAATATTAGAAAAGCCATAGAATGACCTAAGTATAGAAGCGTGTCGTTGACAACTAGGGATAGTTCTGCTTTGTTTTCCATTCTCCTCACCTTTAGGGCCTTGTCTTGTTGCTCTAGCAAAGACTTCAAGAACTATTATTAGAGTACAGATAGTGGGAACCCTCGCTTCATTTCAGAGTTTAGAGGAAATGTCCAGTTGTTTTTTTTTTTTCTTTTTTTTTTCTATTCAGTATAATGTTGGCTATGAATTTGTCATATATAGACTTTATTATCTTGAGGTATGTGGTATGTTGTCTATAGTCCTAATCTCGCCAGAATTTCCTTTTTTAAATATTAATTTGAGAGATAGTGGGAGAATGGGCATGCCTGGACCTCCTGCCACTGCAGATGAATGCCAGATGCATGTGTCGCTTTGTGCATGTGGCATTATATGAATATTTGGTGAAACAACCTGGGCATTCAGGTTTTGCAAGCAAGCATCTTTAACCACTGGGCCATCTCTCCAGCCACTCAGACTTTCATCATGAAGGCATGTTAACTTTCTTGAACACCTTCTCTATAAGATGGTCATGTTTTCTGGCCTTAAATTTGTTTGTATGGTGAAATGTTTCTTGATTTGTGACTGTTGAAACAACTTTGTATTCCAAAGGTGAAAAGAAATTAGTCATTGTGTATAATCTGAAATGTGTTCGTGAATTCTAATTGCAAGTATTTTATTTATTTATTTATTTATTTATTTATTTGAGAGAAAGAAGCAGAGTGAGAAGGGGGGCAGATAAAGAGAATGTTCATGCCAGGGCCTCCAGCCACTGCAAACTCCAGATACATGCACCACCTTGTTTGTCTGGATTATATGGGTACTGAGGAATAGAACCTGGGTCCTTAGGCTTTGCAGGCAAGCACTTTAGCCATTGAGCCATCTCTCCAGCCACATTTGCAAGTGGTTTGTTGAGAACTTTTGCCTCTGAGTTCAAGGAATTTGGTCTGTAATTTTCTTTTTGTTGTTGCTTTTTTATCCAGTTTTGATATCGGGGAAATGCTGGCTTCACGGAATGAGTTTGGTAGTATCCTTTCCCTTTGTATTTTGTGGAAGAGTTTGAGAAGTGCTGGTATTAGATTGTTCCTAAAAGTTTGATATACTTCAGCAGTGAATCCAACTAGTCCTGACCTGTTCTTTGTGGGGAGAATATTAATTATTGCTTCAATCTCAGTGTTCATTATGGATCTGTTTAAATTAATTATATCTTCTGTGTTTAATTTTGGGATGTCATATATATTTAAAAACATATTCCTTTCATCTAGGTTTTCCAGCTTTTTGCAATATAAATTTTAATAGCACTCCCTAATGATACTCTGTATTTCACTACAGTCTGTTTTGACTATAATTTTACCTGGCTCTTCTCTCTCCTTTCAGTTAGTTTGGCTAGGGAATTGTCAATCCTGTTAATTTTTTCAAGGAATCTGTTCTTTGGTGGTTTTTTTGTATATGGCTATTTTTTTTTTTACTCTATTTCATTAATTTCTTCCCTAATCTTCATTATTTCTTGCTATGTCCTGGATTTAGGATAGCTTATTGCTGTTTTTCTAGCACCTTAACTTGAATCATTAGATGTTTTATTTGAGGTCTTTTTTGAATTTTTACTGTGAGTACTGGGGGCTATAAACTTTTCTTCTAGGAATATCTTGATTTTTATCCCATAATATAATATATATTTTTTCATCCAAAGGTAGATTACAAGTTTGTATGTACTTATTGCAGTTCCTCCTGCTGTTGATTTCTAGAATATAAGCAAATAAGGGGATGTGAGATGGAGTGAAAACAAATCAAGATGAAAGACTACATGAGGAGATTAAGAGGTGATGACAAGGTGGCAGGTATAAAAGGAAACTTGGAATATGAACAGAGAAAGGAGGCCATGGTGGGGGAAGTGTTAATGTGAGGAGAGTGAAAGAAAGAAGGGAAACAAAAGCCAAAGTTTGTTTGAAACACATCATAATGGAACCTATTTCTTTGTGTGCACTAATACAAAAATAAATGATTTATAAACTAAATTCTGCGGGACGGAAAACGAAAATTGAGCTACTTCACAAAGAAATCTTCAGATGTTTCTGCTAGCCCAAAGTTCAACATCAGAGTGAAAGTGAGCTGTTTAAAAATCAGAGACTTGGGGGCTGGAGAGATTGCCACCTGGTTAAAGTGCTTGCTTGCAAAGCCCAACGTCCTGAGTTTGATTCTGCAGTACCCACATAAAGGCACATGCACAAAGTGATGGATGCATCTGGAGTTCATTTGCAGCATCTGGAGGCCCTAGTGTGTCCATTCTCATCAATCTATCTTTCTCTCTCTCCCTCTCTCTCTCTCTCTCTCTCTCTCTCTCTCTCTCACACCCCTCTCTCTGCTTGCAAATAAATAAAAATAGTTTAAAAAAAAAAAGAGTTAAAGGGTTGCTGGAAGGAACTGGCCCTCCCCACTTCAGTTTAGATAGGGCTTTTAATTTAACAAAGGGCCCTCCATCACATAGGAGAAGAATTTAGCCCTCAACAATATCTTAGCCTGTCATGGCATTGTAGTGCAGGTGCAAGAATTTCTTAATATGTAATAAAGACTTCATCCAAAACTAATCTTGCAATCCCAACACCAATTCCTATTCAAACTTAGCCCATTTCTTGTGCTATTACTACTTGACAATATACTTTTAAAATAAAGTGAAATTAAATCTTCACCCCCGAAACAAAAACAAATACAAAAGAAAATGAGTTACTTGAAGTTTATGGCATATAGTTTAGACAACACACAAACAAGGAGAAAGGGGGCCTGGGGAGATGGATCAGCAGTTAAAGACTCTTGCTTGCAAATCCCTCCAGCCTGGGTTTGATTCCCTAGTACCCAAATAAAGGCAGGAACCCTGAGGTGCCCATTCTGTTATGCTCTTTCTCCTCTCTCTTCTAAAAAGAGAATAATTTTTTAGAAGAATAAAGGGGACATGGAGAAGTCAGAAGCAATACTGAGCAACAGAAACCTCAGTCAGGTGAATGTCAATAGTGGGGTGCTTCAAAAAGCTGAGTACGGATTTATAGACACCCATATCCCTCCAGGACAGGTCTGCCAGTAGGGGGTTAAGGTGGGGGACCTCTTCTGCCATTCAAGTTTTAGACACTCCTGTCAAAGATGGGAGTTCCACAGAGTCAGGAGAGATGATGGGTATAGTTGCTTGACCAATTCATCTGGGTCACCCCTTCTTCTGACTCCCTGCTTACTTACCATAAACTGAAAGGGTTTGTTTCTGTCCCAGGAGGGATCAAATTTCTTTCCATCTTCAAGCATTAGGTTGGTTTTTCCAGAAAAATGAGCACACCTGCAAGGGAGATGGTCTCTTCCTGCCCCCACATGTTGGTGGATGATTGGTGTTCAGTGTGTGTGGTATGGACCTGGGGGAGCATGGAGAGATTCTGAGGCTCTGCCTGGTCCCTCCATGCATTGCCTATGGAAGATAGTCTGTTACTCTTTGGTTTTTCTTTTTTCATTTTTTTAAAAATTTTATTTATTTATTATGAGTGAGAGAGAGACAGATAGAAAATGGGCGCACCAGCACCTCCAGCCACTGCCGATGAACTCCAGATGCATGCACCACCTTGTGCATCTGGCTTACGTGGGTCCTGGGGAATCGGACCTAGGTCCTTTGGCTTTGCAGGCAAGTTCCTTAACCACTAAGCCATCTCTCCAGCCTTTTACTCTTCATAAAATGTAAAATTTTGGAATCTCTCAGCATGCATTTATTTTACATATGTAATAGTTCATTTAATGAAGTAAATTAGAACACTTGTAACCATTGCATTTCTATTTCTAACTAGTTCTGAGGTCTAACTTGAAATTGAGATTTTTTTTTTTGAAGGGGTAGGTGGCTGTCCATTGGAAGATCACACAAATTTTTTTATAAGTTAAATAGACAATAGAATTTAAACATTCCAAATATTTAATGATTGAAAATGAATTGAATATTAAATTTTAAAACATTAGGAAGGGCTGGAGAGATGGATTAGCAGTTAAAGTACTTATTTGCCAAGTCTAAGGACCAAGGTTAAACTCTCCAGAACCCATGGAAGCCGGACGCACAAGGTGACGCATGCACACAAGGTGGAACACATGTATCTGTAGTTTAACTGCAGTGGCTAGAGGACGTGGCATACCAATTCTTTCTTATCCCTCCCTCTCTCCCATAAAGATATGTTTTTAAAAAAATTAGAAAGTCTTTTAGCCAAAGCCGATAGTCCTCGCTACTAATAAACAAAAGAAGCATCTAACATAAAATATCAGAAAGAACCAGATCTCTGACATGTTCACTCACAATTCCACTAAAGAGGGGAGTCATAGCATGCAGAACGATTATACCCCAAACAGGTTCAGTCCCAATCCCTGGCACTGATGAATACATCACATTACATGGTAAGGGGTAATTAAGGTAATCACATGAAATTAGAGTTGCTCAGTAGTTGACATGAAATTTAGAGATTACCTTGGATTATTGGGTGGAGTTAATATACTCACAAGGGGTAAAGGTGGAAAAGGAGGCAGAGTCAATGTCACAATGGTGAGATGTGAGAAGGACTCAAACTTTGCTGTCTTTGAAAGTAAGGGACCTGAAAGAAATGGGCAGCCTCTAGATTTTTAAAAAAGGGACTTTTGAGCTGGGGACCTGGCTCAGCAGTTAAAGGCACTTGCTAGCAAAGTCTACTGGCCTGGGATCAGTTTCCCAGTACCCTCAGACACACAAAGTAATGCATGTACCTGGAGTGTCTCTTTCTCTCTCTCTCAAAAACGGTAATACAAGAAAAGGTATTTTCCTCTGGAGTCTTCAGAAATAACCAACTCTGGTGACAGATTAATTTTGACCTAGAGACTCCCATTTAAATTCTGGCAGCCAGAGCTATAAAAATGATAAATTTGTGTTGTTTCAGCCAATATGTTTGTGGTAATTTGTTACAGCAGCAATAGAAAACTAATACAATAAACAAGACAGAATAGAAACACAAATCTTCCCAAAACTATTATAAACATTAAAATATTCCTTGATATAACTGTGTTTTATTCACATTCATACCAACTTTATCTGACTGAGCATCTAATGTGGAATAAGTGGAATAATAATCAGCTATAAAAGAGAAGACTTAGAAAAGATGGCCAGCTCGTATTCTTAATAATCTATTTACATATTATGCTAAATGCTAATTAGGAATGAGAATGTTGTGGTTTTGAATGCAAATGTCCCCATTGCCTCTGGTGTTTGTGATGAAGTTTCCTAATCAGCCCTCAACTGGTATAGCATTTAGCCCACATAGCCCTGCTGGGGGAGATGTGCTACTGGAGGCAGATTCCCAAGTCCAGCCCTAAGGTGTGTTCTGAGCCAGCTTGAGCCCAGGCTGGCTGTTCTCTGCTGTGGGGGTTCATCGTGACGAAGCTTTCTCTGGACTCTGTAAGCCTGACATGAATCTTTCCTCCCAGGCTCTGCTTCTGGTTGGGTGTCTGTCCCAGCCACAAAAAGGTAATGACAACAGAGAGAAAATCTAGTTTGTATGGAGTCTTGTTAGTGATTCAATCAATGGAAACCCGATTACTCCTCCTTGAGCAATGAGCTGAAATCTGAAGACCGCTGACACTATCTGCAAGAATGCCTTTGTGAACAAATCGCTTGGAGCTGTCCAACATCAAAGCACTCTGCCTGTTAGCAGCCAGCTGCCCATTTTCATGTCACCTTTCATTGCCGTATATTCTAAATAACTCATGCTCACACACAAAAAAGACCAAGAGTCCAGATATTGGCCACTATGGGGTCAAACTCTGGGCATGCTGAGTCTCAGTGGGTGAGTGTCCTCATGTAGACTTCCAAAGTCCCCTGATTCCTCTCATCCCAAACCTAAGACTGTTGCTTCCCTTGACTCAGATTCCTTGAGCAGGAATCATAAACTCTTAATATGAGTACTGCTTTGTTGAATCCTTAATGAAGGATGCCCCTCCATGAAGTTTCCTTTTTTTAGTAAGTGAATCAGTTGTTGGTACAGATCTAAGAAAGCAAGAGCCATAGCAAGGACACCCTCTACCTCCAAATGGCCAACACATGGTCATGGAATGCATTATCCAATTTCAGTATTGCCAGTTGATTCATCAAAGCCATCTTAATAGACAATTCTGATTCTGGCTGTGGAAGCAAGGATTTGAAACTCTTTTACATGATTTTTTCCCCTTGCTCTGAGGTCAAATATCAATTCATTTCTAAGGTAAAAAAAAAATCTTTTTTAAATAATGTAATCACAAAGGGAAGATTGATATATTTGAGTAACAGAACATTCAGTTTTTAAGAATAATAAGCTTAATAAATACCTTTTACCTATTATTACCCCACTTTGTGTAAATACTAAAGTATAATAAAGAAATCTTCTGCACCTGTGGAAATTTAGAACTTACATAAATGTCTTCTAGATAATCAATATCCCAGAGACATTTCACGATATAGGAAAGACAAATTATCATAATACTTTAAAAAGTCTTAGTTTAGCCAGGCATGGTGGCACATGTCTTTAATACCAACACTTGGGAGGTAGAGACAGGTAGATTGCTGTCAGTTTGAGGCCAGCCTGGGACTAAATAATGAATTCCAGGTCAGCCTGAGCTAGAGTGAGACCCTACCTCAAAAAAAGGGGGAAAAAATCTTAGTTTGAAACAATCATAAGTTAAAATTAAACATTAAGACATGGGTTTATACACATTAAAATAAAAATGTAATACTGGCACTTAATTTTTATCCTGTAAAACTAATATAATTATATGTAATGGTGAAATTATAATTATATCTTTGTTTCTGAACTTAGTCTGATAATTTTTGAAAGCTGTTACATATTCATAAATATACTAAGAAAAAGAATGACTATGCAAAAATAATCACTAATATTTTGAGCAATAATAATAGCTTGAAAAATCAGTGGTTGTGTTGAGGAACGACAAGGTAAATTCAATATAACTACCCAAATGCTATACAGTTATTGACATTAAAATTGTGGAACCATTAAAATACTCAACACAAAAGTCTTAAAGAAGAAAGAGGACATCACTATAACCTCTTAAATATATTCACAAGTCAAAGACTTACAAGGGAATGATACTTTTTAAAAGTATCATTAAGCTATTGATACAGGGAGATTATTTTTTCTTTGAAAGATAACTTTAAAGTGAACCTCGGATTTTTAGGATCAGTGATCAAGTGAATATAAAAGCAGGTACCTTGAAATGTGCACAGACGTTTGAAAGATCTATTTCCCCTATAATCAGTTCACTTAAAAGCTATTAAAGTACAATAACAAAATAGGTATATGAAGTATTGCATATTATTGAACAGAATGTTAAACTTAGAGCCTTAGGTTTTTACCATTGGCAAAAAATTTTCAAATTTATAATTACACCAAATAAAAATACTGATTATGTAGACTGCTCCATTGAAAAGAGGCAAATATAAAAGGAAAGATCCTGTCTCAAAGTTATGAGTATAAGAACATAAACCCTTATTTAAGAAGACATGTCAAATTGTGAAGATAAGACATAATCAGAGACAAGTATATAGGACCTACATTATAATTGCCAAGTAAATAACGATCAAGCAATGGTGACTCGGCTTTGAGTGACTTTCAAAACAATAGGCATCTTGTTTCTTATGGAGATGTGATAAAGAAGTCCCATAATTCCCCATTGGTAAGAAGAGTTTAACAGAGGTTAAAGAATCGGGTCTACTGATTGGTTTAGTCATGAACATGTCAGATGTAGAATGGTGGCTTGTAAACACGAACAGTTTATCTCCCAGCTGTCAGGTCACAGATGAAAAACGGATCTCACTAAGATCTTCCTTATGTAAACCCTAAATAATTTACCCAAGAACATGTCTTAGGCTAAAAGATATTACCAGTCAGGCTTCAACCATACATTTTTATGTGCCAGGCTGACAGCCCATCTGTCTGCAGTTCCCTTGCTCACCCCAATAAAATTCTATGCATTTCTCAAACATAAAGGTTAATGAGGAAAAATCACAGGAAGAGCTACAATTTAAGATCCCATTCTTCCTTTCAAAAAGAATAAGGCAACAATGGTTTATAACCACATGAAAATTTAATAGCTGGACAGCACAAAGCACATTCTTCCTCACAGGTCAGTCAGACCAAAGTCTGGAACCAAGCTCATCATCCCAGCAGCTCATGTGGTTAGATGGCCAATAGAAATACCAGTGCGTCACCTGACCTTTCAAGAGCTGACAGTGGCAAGCATTTGCTACCAAGTTCATGAAAAGCCTCTAAGTACACAACGGAACAAGCTCAGAGAATGATTGCCATGTCCTCAGGTGCCTGGTTTTACATTTTATTAAGCAAGAGGAATGTATTCATTATAGCATAGTATTTATTATACATTAATCATTTAAACATATATCAAAATTCACACCTCACCAGGGCCCCAGCTGAAACCATAGAGTAATGGGGGCAGTGGGTAAACCTGTACCAACACAAGGGTGAAGGAGATAGACACAGAGAACACCTCCTACCAAACCAGAGATCCAGAGACACAGAGACTCCCAAGACCTCATCACTGAAGTAGACCTAAAACGAGCCCAACATGGCTCAAGGAAATTCATGGGAGAGGAGGTGGAAAGATTGTTGGAGCCACAAGTTGGGTCATTATGCACAGACTCATTGCCTCTTCCCCATAACTGATGGCTACCCCCACAATGCACGACCCACATTCCCCAATAAGAAGGGACCCTTCAGAGGGGGGGGGAGGACAGGGAGGAGGCTAACGATGACACCAATATGAATGTATTCCCATTATGTGCATAACTAATAAAAAAATCAAAATTATATTTCCTTTAGAAACGTTTGAGTGTAGCTTCTACTACTCTCCTGGATTTATTGTCAAGAAGCAGGAAGATCAGTATAGCATTATTAACAAGGAAGCAATTGAATCCTTGCATTTGAGGGTTTTTGCCAGGGTTACTTCATAGACACATCCAAAAGTAGGACGAGCAGGAAGGTTCTAGACTGTTTTTCCATTTAATAACAAGTAATCAGGCACCAAGAGATGAGGGGAACGCTCCAACAAAATATAAATTGTCGTGTGCTGGGGAGATAGCTCAACGGTGAAAGGTGCCTGATTGCAAAGCCTGCCAGCCTGAATGTGATTCCCCCAGTACAGCTAGAAAGCCATACACACAAAGTGGTGCGTGTGTCTGGAGTTTGTTTGCAGTGGCAAGAATTCTTGGTGTGTCACTCTTTGCCCCCTCTTCTCTTGTTCTCTCTCTCAAATAAAAATGTTAATTATATATTTATATATTCAGTATTCAAGAATCCTTCCTTTAGTTTTGTATTTATGCCATAATTATTACATTTGTTTACATTTTATTTTTATTAATATATACTTATTATACATATTAATGGGCTACATGATAAGCATCATGTATAAAATGTATTTATGTATATTTACATATAGGCACAGAGCATGCACCAGATCAATCTCACCATCGCTTCCAACTTCAAACACCCCTCCCACCAAGAGCATAAAGCACACACTCTTCCCAACCATTATTCCACTTGCAGATCAATGTTTGTTGCAGTTACCTTCTGGTTGCTGGGACAATAATCAACCAAAAGCAGCTGAGGAAAGGAAAGATAGTGTTTTGTTTTTTATTTTGTCTTACAGTCTCAAAGGGAACTTTCATGGCGGCAGGGAAAAGATGGTAGAGCAGAGCTTGGTTATCACCTCCTTGCCAATAACAGGTGGACAGGAGCAATAGGACAGGGAGTCAAACGAACACTGGCAAACTGGGGGCTCATGAACCTCAGGGTCCACCCCCAGCATCCTACCTCCTCCACCAAGGCTCCACTTCCCAAGTTGCCATCAGCTGAGGATCAAACATTCAGAACACATGAGTTTGGGGTGGGGGCACCTAATTCAAACCACCACAAGGTTTCTAGCTTCCACGTATTCTAATACTGTGTAGTAATTTCCTCTCTGTGCCAGCTTATTTCATCTAACACCATGTTCCTTCAGCTCCACACATTTTTTTTCTGCAGATGACAGGATTTCATTCTTTATGGCTTAATAAAATTTTACATGCATGCTACATTTCCATTATTAATTCATCTGTTGATGGGCACATAGTTTGAATACAAATCTTAGCCATTGTGAATAAAACCCAAAACACAGAAACGGGAATGCAGGTATGTGTCTCTTGAGTATGCTTGTTTAACTTCCTTGGAATATATGTGCAGAAGTGGGATAGCTGGATCATACAGTAGAGCTTCTTTGCACTTTGGGAGGCACTCCGTACTCTGTACTGATACATTCACATCAGTGGTGTATAAAGGTTCCCTTTTCCCTACATCCTCACTAGCTCTGATGTTTTGTTATAGCTGTTCTAAAGGGAGAGAGTTCGTATCTTGCTGTAATTTAAAAAAAATTAATATATTTTATTTACTTATTAGAGAGAGAGAGAGAATGGGCGCGCCAGGGCCTGCAGCCACTGCAAATGAACTCCCAGATGCATGTGCCCCCTTGTACATCTGGCTTATGCAGGTCCTGGAGAGTCAAACCAGGATCCTTTGGCTTTGTAGGCAAACAACTTAACTGCTAAGCTATCTCTCCAACCCTTAAATTTTTTTGAGAGAAAGAACTGTTGCACCAGGGCCTTGAGCTACTGCAACTGAACTCCAGACATGTGTGCCACCTTGTGCACATGTGGAAACTCGTGCATGTGTCACTTTGTATGTCTGCTTATGTGGGATCTGGGAAGTCAAACCTGGATCCTTAGGCTTCACAGGCAAGCACATTATCCACAAAGCCATCTCTCCAGCCCCTCACTATATTTTATTTGTACTGACCTAATGTCTAATACTGAACATTTTTCTTATGTTTATTGGCCATTTGTATTCCTTCTTTTAAGAAATTAAGATCATATCCAGTTTTGATTGGTGTGGTAGTTTGAATGAATGTCCTCCAATATACTTGGGATATTAAAGCTTGTAATTTAGAGCTCCACGTACCTGGCTGAAGGATGTGTCCCTGGGCTGATCCTAGGGTGCAGCCCTAAGGTGTGGGGGTGGATTTGGAATTCCAGTCTAAAGAGCTGCAGAGTGGCTGCCTGGAGTTCCTGAAGCATGCTTGCTTCATGGTGCTGCTGGCGATGTTTCTCTGTGTGTGGATTTAGAAAGAGGGCCAACTTCTTCTGCCATTATGGAACCTCCCCGGCTTTGATAAAATCCCTTCCTTCCATCACTGTGCCTGGTCTGGAAGTTCATCCCAGCAAACTGAAGCTGTCTGCAACCATTGGATTACTGGGTTTTGTGTTATCAAGGTTTTTGAGTTCCTTATTCTAGATATTAAATGCCTCTATATCAGATGAACACTTACGAGAGCTTGTGTTTCATTTTGTAGTCTGTCTCTTCACTCTGTGGACTGCTTCCTTTGGTTGCTGGAATTTTCCTTGTCAATTTTTTGCTTCTATTGTCTGTGCTTTTGGGTTCTTCTCAAGGAAAAAAAAAAACTTTGTCTATACCAAGGTCTTGAAATGTTTCTCCTGTTTTCTTGTTTGTTTTGTTTGTTTCCTCCTGGTCATTTCAGACTTTCAGGTCTTACAAATGACCTGTGATTTATTTTGCCTTGATTGTTGTCCAGAGTGAAAGGTAGAGTGTGGCTTTGTCTTCTACATGTAGCATCATTGATTTAAGAAGGTTGTCATTTCTCCAATGCACTAACACATAGGCTATGCAAGGGTCATGTTCTTCTGAACATGTTTTGAGTTCTCTATGAACACAAATATTCACTGCCTATAATGAATAACATTTTTTAAAAAGACTTCATCAGCTTGAATCTGAATTAAGCCTTTTATTAAAAATGTCCTGCCTCCATTTATCACTGACCAAAGACGGGAAAACCATCAAGTCTAATCCTAGACATAGAAAGGCATGCTATCATTTCAAATTACTCTTGACCCAAAGCAGACTAATTGAGCTACAGAAGAAGGTTGACTCTGCAGATAATTATCACAGATTTCAATTGAGAATGAGTCCTGCGATGCAGTGAGCAGATGCTTTCCAGACAGCATTTGATTAACTGCATAGGCATGTGCCACTGCCTGGAGAAATGTTAGAGGCTCCTTGTAACTAAAATCCAAAATATCCTGACCTTACAAGATCTTAGAGCAAAATCATTCTTTCCAGAGCCTGAGTAAAAGCAAGATTCATCATAGAAGCCTTCATGTATCACACCCAAGCAGTTAGAAAAAAAAATGAATTTGGAGTGAGGTATTCTAGAGGTATGGAATATTCTGGCTGTGAGAAATCAGATGTAATCACAGATCTTAGATAAAACTACAGCAGAGCTCATCATATGGATTTTACCCTATAAAGTGCGTGGAAGTTTTGAACTGAGTTCAGTCTGACTGATGGAACAGGCCCCATTCAAACCCTTACCTAAATGCAAAATAAAATACATGTAATGATTTTCTTGGCCATTTAAGCCAACAACATTCTCAAGTGACATCAAAATATAAAAATAAAAACAGCATGAAACAGTACCAAGAGATAATCAAGTTGGAAGCAAATGAAATCGCAGTCATACATTATGGTTTTTCTTAGTGTTTATACTTACTGTGTTCCTCCTAGAACCAAAACCAGACTGGATAATAATGAGCATCCCCATCTTCCAATGAAACAGACTTGCACAACAGTGGCTGAATGAGCTGCTAAATGCTGTCAGAACCTGAATTCTCTGTCCCTAAAGACAGTACTTTTTCTTAATTTTTATTTACCTTATATACTAGTCGGTCTTTTATCCTTGTATGACAACAGTACATATCCACTGCAAAAGAACATGGAAAAGCAGATGAATAGAAAATAGAAAGCTTGGAGCTGGGGAGATGGCTCAGCGGTTAAGGCGCTTGCATGTGAAGCCTAAGGACACAGGTTCAATTCCCCAGGACCCGTGTAAGCCAGAAGCACAAGGTGGCACATGTTTCTGGAATTCATTTGCAATGGGTAGAGGCCCTGGTGTGCCCATTCTCCACCCTCTCCCCCCTCTATCTGTATCTTTGTCTCTCAAACAAATAAAATGTTTTTTAAAAAAATAAAAAGAGGGCTGGAGAGATGGCTTAGCGGTTAAGGCGCCTGCCTCCTAAGCCTAAGAATGCTGGTTCCAATCTCTAGGTCCCACATTTAGCCAGATGCAAAGTGATGCAAAGACACAATGTCACACTTGACCACAAGTGGGCGCACGCATCTGGATTTCATTCGCAGCAGCTGAGAGGTTGCTGGTGCCACCATCTGTCTTCCTCTCCCTCTCTCTCTCTAAAATAAATAAATAAATAAATAAATAAATAAATAAATAAATAAATAAATAAATAGAAAGCATAAATAATTTAAAATCCCATTATATAAGACAGACACCAATAAAGTTTGGTGTGTGTCTATGAATATGCAACACAGATGAGCGAGAACATGCAATGTTTGTCTTTCTGTGATTGTGTGGGTTAGCTGACTATGGTGCAAGTCTATCCTTTTCCCCACAAATTTTGTTGTATCATTACTTCTTACTGCTGAGTAGAATTCCATTGTGTACATGTACTACAACTTCGTCATCCATTCATCCAATGATGAGCACCTGGGTAGATTCCAGATCTTAGCTATCATGAACATGGTTGAGCAAATATCTCTGTGCCAAAGCATGGAGCATTTAGGGTAAATGCCCAATAAGGGAATATCTGGGTCTATTGGCAGCTCTATGTTCATCCTTTTCCAGAATTTCCATATTGATTTCCATAGTGGTTGTACAAGTTTACATCCCATCCCCACCAAGAGTGGATGAGGGTTCCTCTTTCCCTACATCCTCGCCAAAATTTGCAGTCCTTTGATTATTTTCCTTTATTAGTTATGTATATACTCAGTGTGTAAACAGTACATATTGGTGGCATCCTTACCCTTATCCCTGTCCTGCCCGCTCCAAAGGGTCCCTCCTTGCCATCCTGACTGAAGTAAGGTGGAATCTCATAGATGTTTTAATTTGTATTTCCCTGATGGTTAGCAATATTGAAAATTTTTTTAAATGTTTTTTTTTATTTATTTATTTGAGAGAGAGAGACAGAAATAGGCAGGTAGAGAGAGAGAGAGAGAATGGGTGCACCAGGGCCTCCAGCCACTGCAAACGAACTCCAGATGCATGCACCCCCTTGTGCATCTGGCTTACGTGGGTCCTGGAGAATCGAGCCTTGAACCGGGGTCCTTAGGCTCCATAGGCAAGCGTTTAACCGCTAAGCCATCTCTCCAGCCCAATATTGAAAAATTTTAAGTGTGTGTTAGGCATTTGTATTTCTTCTTCTGAGAACTCCCTTTTCAGTTCTCTGCCCCATTTTTTCCAGTGGTTTGTTTGATTTTTTAAATTACTTTTTGAGTTCTTTCTAGATTTTAGATATTAGATCTTGGTTGGTGGTATAGCTGGCAAAAATTTTCTCCCATTCTGTGGGTAAGCTATTGGCTTTGCTTATGGTATGTTTATGCAAAAGCTTTTTAGCATCATGACATCCCATTGGTTGAGAGATTGTTTAATTTTCTGGGCCACTGGGGTATTGTTCAGGAGGTTCTTCCCTACTCCTATATCATGGAGAGTTCCTCCTATTTTTTTCTTCTAGTAGTTGAAGAGTCTCACATCTTATATTGAGGTCTTTAATCCATTTGGACTTGAACTTTTTTTTTTTTTTCCTATGGTGAGATGAGTGGGTCTAGTTTCATTGTTCCACATGTGGTTATCCAATTTGTCCAGCATCATTTGTTAAAGATGCTGTCTTTTCTCCAGTCCATCATTGGCATCTTTGTCAAAGATCAGGTAGCTGTAGTTACTTTACCCAAGGTCCAGGTCTTCAGTTCCTTTCCATTGATCTATATTTCTGTTCTATTTTTATGCCAGTACCATGCTGTTTTTGTTACTATGCCTTTGTAGTATAGTTCTAGATCAGGGATGGTGATGCCTCCAGAGGAGTTTCTTTTGCTGAGGATATATTTGGATACCTATGACCTGTTGCCATTCCATATGAATTTTGATCATGTTCTCTATCTCTGAAGAATGATGCTGGAATATTTATTGGTATTGTATTAAATCTTCATATTGCTTTTGGTAGAAATGCTGTTTTTGTAATATTAATTCTATCTATCCAGGAGCATGGGAGGTCTTTCCATCTTCTCAAGTCCTCCTTAGTTTCTTTCTTGTGTTTTTATGTTTTCATTAGATAGGTCTTTCACACGTTTGGTTAGTGTTATTCCAAGGCATTTGATTTTTTATTTCTCTGTGTGTGTGTCTATTGAAAATGGAACAGTCTCACTGATTTATTTTCTGTATATTTATCCTTTGCATATAGAATATTCTGATTTTTATGTGTTGATTATTGTATCCTGCCACTTTGCTAAAGGAATCAATCACCTTAAGTTTTGAGATTCTATTCTTGTCCAAACTTGGAATTTCTTTACATCAATCATTTCATGTTGTGTAAAGTGGCCAAAATAGAGACATATAGGATGTTATATAATAGATACATTATATTTTGAGTGATAGATATTTGGATTTTTTTCCAGCCAGCTTGGTGGGGTGCATTTCTTCTAGTGGTTCTATGAACAAATGTATCCATGCAGTTGTGTGTACATATATAATTACGTGTCCTGGATAAATACATAAAGGTGACATTGTTGAGGTTTATCTAAAGCTCAGGTTTCACTTTTAATAGGCTGCCCAACTTTTTACAAGCAGATATTCCATTGTTGCATTCCTACCAGTAACTAATGCAAGTGTCCACAAACCACGCATAGTTTGTGTTGTCACCAGTTCTGATGTTGGCTATTCTGCTGGGTGTAGGTATGACATTGAACATTAATTTTGTATTTCCTTAAGGGGAAATAATATTGATTGTCCCTTTGGTATCTTTATGGCTGAAATTCTTAATCAAACATGTTTCCTATATTGCAAAGTTGAGACGTCTGTTGAAATTTTTAATTATAACAGTGTCGGATACATGTCATTTTTTTTCAGTCTATAGTGTTTCCTCATTTGTGTTATCTAAGAAGAATAACACTTTCAATTCAAGTTATTGATCTGTCTTTTATTGATTGGGTCCTGGTATTATCCTGTGACATTTGCATAAGTTTTGAAATCAGATATAATAACACTTTGTACTTTGTTCTTTTCCAAAGTTACAATAGCTACTCAATATTTTCTTTCTTCTTGTTACTGTTGCATTTCCATATAGGTACCTAAAAGTCTCAGTTCCTACAAAAATAAAACTGGATGGAATTTTAATGATTGCAATGAATTGGGAGACCAGTTCGAATAGAATTGCCATTTTAGCATTACTCTTCTAATCTGTTCTGTATCTTTCCATGTGCTTTACTCTTTTACATTTCAGCACTTTTGACTTTCCATTTGTTACATTTATTCTCCAAAATTGTATTTGGATGTTGTAATAAACTTTTTCTTAATTTTTGACTGCTATACCTAATTTACAGAAATACTCTTGACTTTTGTATATTTCTCTTATATCTTTCATCTTTGCTAAACTTCCACATGAGGCCTACAAGTTCTGTTTATTTTTTGGGGGGGCAGGTTGCTTAGGATTTTCTTTTTTGTAAACATATTTATTTATTTATTTATTTGAGAGCAAGATCAAGATAGGAGGGAGGGAGAAAATGGACATGCCAGGGCCTCCAGCCATTGCAAACAAACTCCAGATGTATGTGCCACCTTGTGCATGTGGTTTATGTGGGTCCTGGCAAATTGAATCTGGGTCCTTTGGCTTTTGAGGCAAACACCTTAACCCCTAAGCCGTCTCTCCAGGAACCACAACTTAGGAAGACTTAGGATAACAATCTTCCCCCAGCAGCCTGCAAAGCAGGATAAAAGCTAGATGACCTACATTTGTCCTTTCCCCACTTCTGCTCACCCCATGTTCTCCTATCTCAAACCACAGCCATACTGCCTTTTGTATCCTCTCATTTACATACATATGTTCAAAGTTAGGATCCACATATGAGAGAGAACATATGACTTTTGTCTTTCTGGATTTTGCTTACCTTACTTCATATCATTTTATTTCAAATCCCACCCATTTTCCAGTAACTTAAGAACTTCATTCTTTGCAGCTGAGTGAAACTCCATCATGTATATGTGCCATTTTTTTTTGTTGTTGTTGTTATTCTGTCATCAATTGACAGACGTCCAGGCTGATTCTCTTTCCTAGAAATTTTGCCAAAAGGGCATTGAGGAAGGGAGGGCACAAGGGGAAAGGCAGGAAGTGAAACAAAAAATGTTTGAAAACATAACGAAACCTAATCCTCTACATGCTACTAAAAATTAAAAGAGCTAGCCTGCAGTGAGGAAGCTTTCATTCTATGCCCACCTCATTTCTCTATGTCCTGTGACCCGGGTTCTAGGGTCCTTCTGATTACAAGCACTTTGCTGTATGAGCCATCCCCTCAGCCCCTAATCACTTTTTCTTTTCTTTTTCTTTCTTTTTTTTTATTTTTTTGAGGCAAGCGCAACAAATTGGCCTTTATTTTTAATATGTGAGAGAGTGAGAGTGAGAATTGGTGTGCCAGGCCTCCAGCCACTGCAATAAAACACCAGATGTGTGTGCCACCTTGTGCGCATCTGTGACCTTGTTCATTTGTGTCATTTTGTGCATCTGGCTTATGTTGGATCTGGAGAGTCAAATGTTAGTCCTTAGGCTTTGCAGGCAAGCACCTTAAACTGTAAAGCCATCTCTCCAGCACTGTAATCTCTTTTTATAGGTTTAAACAATCTGCTGCACTACTATTAAATTTTTTCCCACCAGCTTTCATCTCCTGGGTTTCTCATTATTTTCTTTTTTTGTTGTTGTTGTCTAATTTACTTTTATATTTTTATTTATTTACAAGCAGATATATACACAGAGAAAGACAGAGAGACAAAGTGAGAGAATGGGCACATAGAGGCCTCCAGCTCTCTCTGCAAACAAGCTCCAGATGCATGTACCACTTTGTGCATCTGGCTTTACATTGGTTCTGGGGAATTGAACCTGGGTCATTAGGCTCTTCAGGCAAGTGCTTTAACCTTTGAGCCATCTCTACAGCCCTAATTATTTCCTTATTTGTATAGCATCATTCCTAATTGATGTATAATCAACAGAATAAAAAGGCAATGTGTGGAATAGGAAAATTTTTTCAAACCATATATCAGATAAGAGGTTAATATACAAAACAATAAATCAACTCAATGGAAAAAAATAAGAATTTGATATGAAAAAATGAACTAAAGACTTACACATAGTCTTCTAAAAGAGACAGGTGTTTTCATATGCCTGTATATGAAAAGAGGTTTAATTTCGCTAACCATCAACACATTATAATCAAAGTATTGACTGAATACAATATAAACCATGAGCTATCACCTGAAACCTGTCAGGATTACAATTGTCAAACACTAACATGCATGTATACATATAAACAAATACATATACATATGGAAAATGGGGACCCTTGTACACCAAATGTGTGGTGACTTGATCTTGATTTACCAGCCTCCAGAACTATGAAACATAAAACCCATTATGGCATTCTGGTCTAGCAACCTAAATAGTCTAAGGAAATATCGTTACACACTTTAAATGTATAAATATGAGCTGGTATTAGCATTCTGGAGCATGATTCACATCTATTAAACATTTTAAGTCTAAGCATCTAAGGTCAAAGCAGGTATCTAACACAGCAGCTGTCAGAATTTAAGCCTACAGTTTTGTGTGTGGTTTTTTTTTTTTTTTTTTTTTTTTTTTAGAAGCCCTACCAGATTGCAAGTCCTGGAATCCTCTCTCCCAGTAATATTAAGTTCTCTCCCCAGGAATTCAGAAATGCAATGTGTGTGTGTGTGTGTGTGTGTGTGTGTGTGTGTGTGTGTGTGTGTGTGTAAAATCTAATATATTGTCTAGATATAGGCCTGGCTTTCAACTTACACAGCTAAGGATAAACCTACAGGAAAAACTCAATAGAGCACCAAAAATGACCTTTGCTACTGTAAGACCCTTTATTTCCATTCAAAAGAGTCCAAATTTTTGGTTCATTTGTTTCAAGAATATAGTGGGTATAAATGGGAATATATAGAACTACTTTCTAGAAATGTAGTAGGCCAGCAGAGAAATAGTGAAGAGATAATAATTTACTTTCTAATATCTTTTTTTTTTTTTCCTGAGGTAGGGTCTCACTCTAGTTCAGGCTGACCTGGAATTCACTCTGTACTCTCCGGGTAGCCTCAAACTCATGAAAATCCTTCTACCTCTGCCTCCCGAGTGCTGGGATTAGAGGGGTGCACCACCATGCCCGACCCCAATAATTTACTTTCTAATTTCAGTTGCAACAAGAACTGTCAGATGACATAGAGAATGCACAACCTAGTTTCCAGTGGTTTTATGATACTAGATCACTTCTTTCTAGCCATATGACCTTGAGTATATTTATGGAAACATCTTTTAGTCTTATGTTTTCTCTGAATAATCACAATACCTACCACTGGAATAATGGCTACTTTATTGAGAAGATTAACTGGTATGATGTCTATAAAATGCACATGTCTACTAGAGTTAATGCCTAAAAGATTTTAACTATTATTGATAATTGCAAAGTATTTTTATTAATTTCACTGAAATATAAAACTATATGAATGTTCATGTAAGAAATATAAAATAAGGCAATATTGAGAAAGCTAACAGTCATGACACTTGATTCCATTCAAGTTTTTGAGTGAATGATGGAATTATTATTGATATCTTTTCCCTATATCTCAGCTCATTTCTGCTCAGCTTTCCCCAGTCACTTAAATGAAAAAAACGAAAGCATCATCCAAACTTTCTTGGAGTACCCAATGAAGAATCTAGACTTGTTCAATTGCATTGAGGAAATGACACCAAGACAGTTGATACACTTTCTAGGATCAAATCTCATAAGGTTCTTGGATCCTATTCAAATTATTTCTGCCATTAAAATATTACCTATGGATTCATATAAGTAATTTCCATATTTCCTGGAGAAGTTTACATTGGAACAAAGAAAGACTACTACTGTTTGTATTAAGGTTGAAGGTTGCCAGTCACAAAACACTCTTTCTATCCTAACTAGTATGTTTACTTTTCCAAATCCTCAGAAGTAGAGAAAGTCAGACTAGCTGGCAGATTCCAGGAAGGGAATTGATGCTTTTTACAATTTAAATGATTTGCCCAAAATGGACAACAGGTGTTTTATTACTATTTAATCAAAAGCCCTCTGATTAAAGCATTCAATGTTTATTTTATATTTTAGAATATATATGTATATGAAACTATATATGAGTATATATATATATATATATATATATATATATATATGAGTATATATATACACACACACACACACACACACACATACATACATACATTATTCAAGAGACTACAGACCTCTAGGGAAGAGAAAGAAATATATGTACAATTACAAAAAATGTTGGAAACATTTTTAGCAATTGCATTAACTTTGCCAACTCTGGTTTAAGAGTTTTTAATAGCTCTGCAATATTAATATTGTTTACCACCTTCTTTCTATACCCTAATCATAGCAGTTGAATTAATGTGCCTATAAATAGAGACCAATTTTGAGTATGTGTATGCATGTGTGTATGTGTGGCATATACCAAAGTGCAACTTCAGTTTGAAATAAAGCTGGTATGGTTTGAAACCACATCACCAGTTGCCTTACCAGCTGGGCATGAGCTGTCAAGATGCTTCCAGATGGGTTTTCATGAGCCTCCTAAATCAACAGTGAAATTTAGAGTGGAGTCATCAAATATGCCATTACCGCGAAAGACAAGAAAATGACACCACATACCTGTTTGAAACACTGAGACTGCCTTGAATCACAAATAGTGTCTCTCCAGAAAACCAGAATGAGAGGGGAAAATAAGCACATGAGGTTGCAAATCTGTCTCCCCACTCAAGGCAACTGTTTGGTGGAGAATACTTCTCAAGACCGTGATACATAAAGGAGAGGAACATAGTGATCCTTTAGAGGGGCTTCAAACAGGGAAATAGGATGGATTCACGGATCTGATAAATGGAGGAAAAGGAACCTAGACAACTTGAAAATATAACCTTCCCATAATTGTAATTTCAGAACATATCACCTTGTCATTTGACCATCCTTAGACCATGGATCATTGCCCTGTCCACAACAATGTAATGAAAGTATACAGATTTTAGATCCAGTTCAACCTTGCCTGCATTTTACATATCTGTTTGGCCTGGAGTAATTTATCGATTTCTTTAGGACTTCTTTCCTCATACATATAGCTGATAGAGTTCAAAAATGCTAAAAGAATTAAATGAGAATACATATGTCAATATAATGCCTCGTATGATTTTGAGACTTGTAAAAAGGGACAGCAATTTTACAGAAAAGATAATTGAATTTTTCTTATTATCATATATTCATTAAATAAGAACAAGGGCTCTGGGGCTGGAGAAATGGCTCAGTGGTTAAGACGCTTGCCTGCAAAGCATAAAAACCTGGGTTCAGTTCCCCAGTAGTCACGTAAAGCCAGATGCACAAAGTGATACATGCATCAGGAGTTTGTTGAAGTGGCTGGAGGTCCTGGTGTGCCCATTCTCTTTCCTTTTCTTTGTCTCTCTCTCTCTGCATATAAATAACTATTTAAAAAAGGGCTGGAGAGATGGCTCAGTAGGTAAAAGTATTTGATGTACAAGGACCTGAACTGAGACTCCCTAGGACCCACTTGCAGCCAGACATGGTTGCACATGTCTGTCATCCCAGTGTCTCTAGGCCAATATGGGAGATGAAGACAGGAGAATCCCTGGAAGCTTGTGGGCAGCTAGTCTTATTACATAACAGCAAACAACAAAAGACCCGGCTTCAAACAAGGTGGGCGGTGAAGACCAACACCCAGGGTTGTTCACTGAACTACACATATACACCAAAGCACACACACACCTGTTCTCTTATTTACATGCACGTGATCTCTCTCTCACACACACACTACATATAAATAGGTATATACTTTAAAATATTTTGATATTTCTCTCTCTCAAATAAATAAAAATAAAATTTTTTAAAAGGGGCTGGAGAGATGGCTTAGTGGTTAAGGCATTTGCCTGAAAAGACAATGCAACAAGGTTCAATTCTCCAGGATCCACATAGGCCAGATGCACAAGGGGGTGCATGCATCTGGAGTTTGTATGCAGTGGCTGGAGGCCCTGGCATGCCCATTCTGTCTGTCTCTCTCAAATAAATAAAAATAAAAGTAAAATATTTAAAAACTATATTTTAAGAAAACACAAACACTATATGAAGATGTTCAGGCCATACAGGAGGGCAGCACCACCTAGAATACAGAAACATTCTCCCATGATGACATATATTCCAAATTTAATTTCATCCCATCACTTCTACTGTGTCCACCTGGTGCTATACACACCAGCATATCTGCTCTGGGTTTCACGCTGTAATCCTGCCCTTTTATTTTCCCTCATTGCTTCCACCCTAATTTCCCTGCCTCCAAATTTGGTTTGTTACCCACAAAGCAGCCAGAGGGATCCATTGACAATGAAAATCTGACTTGATCACTCCCCTATGCAAAACCTTCCAATAGCCTCGGAATTAAACCTGATTTGGTTATCATACTCAAATACTACCTGCCAACCTCTCCAGCTGTTTTTACACTTCAAAAGTGGCTTCCACTGGCTAAAGGGATGGCTTAGCAGTTAAGGCATGTGCCTGCAAAGCCAAAGGACCAAGGTTTGATTCTCTAGGACACACATTAGCTAGATGCACAAGGGGGCATACATATCTGGAGTTCGTTTGCAGTGGCTGGAGGCCCTGGTGTGCCCTCTCTCCCTTGCTCTCACTCTCTCTCTCTCTGTCAAATAAATAAAAATAAATAAAAAATTAAAAGTAGCTTCTGCTATAGTCTACATTACATTTATTTGATTAATACTTTTTTAACTATAAGAATGCAAACTCCATAAGGACAAAGGCAGCATTTGTTTGCTAATCCATCTCCAGTCTCTAGAGTCCCAGGACATGAAGGTATTTTGTGACTGATCACTAAATGAAAGATGCATGAGTATTTCTCATCCATATTCAAAGTCCCATGTATCCATGGGAGACAAAGCCAAGAGAAAAATAGCTGAAATGAAGATATAGCTCAGTTTTGAGTGGGAGAGCTGGGCGTCCAGACAGGAACAATTGGAATGAATATGGATGGGCAATAGCATTTTAATTTCTCAGTGTCACACATAAAATCACTACCAACTTGTAGCTGAAAATAGCATCCATTTATTAGCTCAGAGATCTGCAAGTCATTCCAGCCAGGTTTGGCTAGGTTCTCTGCTTTGGAATATCATGGATCCAAGAATCAAGTTCCCAGGGAAGAGTAATTTCTGGCTGTTTATTTTGTTTGTTTCAGTTTTGAGACAAGGTCTTCCTATATAGCCCAAGGCTAGCTTTGAACTCTAAATCCTCTGCTTTATTATCTCTAGTCCTGTAATTAAAAGCTATGTGCCGGGCTGGAGAGATGGCTTAGTGGTTAAAGCACGTGCCTACAAAACCTAAGGACCCCGGTTTGATTCTCCAGGTCCCATGCAAGCCAGATGCACAAGGGAGCGCATGCATCTAGCGTTTGTTTGCAGTGGCTAGAGGCCCTGGCGTGCCCATTCTCACTCTCCCTCTCTCTCTGTCTCTAATAAATAAATAAAATTAAAATTAAATGTTTTTTTGTTTTGTTTTGTTTTGTTTTTTAAGAAAACAAAAAGGCATGTGCCACCACACCCAGTGGGATGATTCACTTGTAAGCTTATTTGGGCTGGTGACAGAAATGAACATAGCGCAGTTTTAAGACTACAAACTCCCTTTGTAGTGGTCAGCTGGGGGGCCACCCTGAGTGTCTAGTGGCTACTTCTTTCTCTGGCACATGACTCTTCCATCTTTGAGGTGGCCAGGACATGTTGACTCCATCTTATTCATGGAATCTGTCTTCCTCTTCTATGCCCAACCAGAGAAACTTCTCCGCTTTTAAAGTGTGGTGAGTGACTGGACAAAACACACCTGGAGAGTCCTTCATTTGATCGCTCGAAGTCACCCGATGAGCATCTTAAATTTGTACTGAATCATAGACATGGTAGGTCAGTTATATTCTCACGCTCAGACACTGATGTAAAGGCAAGTTTGAAGGTTTGAGGAAAGGGGGTCATTCTTAAACTTAACAGTACAAATAGCCTATACCAAAACAGACGTAGCCAATGGAAAATTTAAAAATATAGCTCTTTAGAAATCTCTATGGTTGTTTGCACTTAGGATTGGTTCTAGGACATTCTATCATTACTGAAAATCCTTGGACCTGCCAAGCTTTTATATAAAATGACAAACGCATAGTAATTACAGGTAACTGACACACACCCTCCCTTATATTTAAGTCATCTCTATGCTACCTACAATGCTGAATACAATGTAAATACCATATAACAATAGTGTCTCCATTGTTTTAGGACTAATGGCATATATATATATAACTTCACTACACAGAGTTCTTTGACCACATACTTTCAACTAAGTTTGGTTAAATCTGCACATACAGAACCTATGCCTAAGGAGGGCCAACTGGGTAGCAGGTACTGCTTCCTTACACACCGGCTTACAGAGTCCTCTCCAAGATGAATACAATCAAGTGAGAATTAACCCAAACCTTATAAACAAGAAGTCATGATGTGGATAAGAGAAAAAGCCACACTTACTAGAATCTGTCCTCAGTTTTAAAAACTATTAATGTTTTTATTTGACAAAGCGAGGCAGACATACACAGAGAGCACACCAGGGTCTTCAGCCACTGCAAACAAGCTCCAGACCCATGTGACACCTTGTGCATCTGGCTTACGTGGGTACTGGGGAATCAAACCTGGGTCCTTTGGCTTTGCAGGCAAATGCCTTATCCGCTAAACCATCTCTCCCCCTATTTCTGGTTATCAGGATATTCTTGCATACAGAGGATGGGCAAGTTGCAGCTTCTGGACACTGATTTTCTTTGCCATAAGTGTCACTGTGTTTATTCCCATGGGCTTATGTATTTTCTGTGGAACCTTCTATTTTCAAACTACTATCCGATAATCATCACCACGATGCTATGAAATGAAGTTGAGAAATCACTGGCATCTTTATTGCATAAACGAGGCAAATTGGTGCCTGGGGTGATTTTTACACATAACGGATAGTCCCACAAGAATGTCCATGTCTTCAAAATCCTAGAGCTGTGTTCCTCTACCTCATTATGTGCTATCAACGGGATTGTCAGTAGACAGAACTCTGGAGAATTTTCCCCGTTCCAGGTCCCCACTATTCCTCTGACCTGCCTGACCTGGTTTAGCCTAGGTGGCATTTAAGAGGCACCCCATGGGTTGTGAGGTTACTGATCTTACTGCACGGCGGAGTAAGGGAAAATCTCAGTTAGAAGGAGGAAAGGCAGTAGGAACTGTGTCCTGAATGAGAAATGTAAGTCCAGGGATAGCTGCAAGTACAGTCTCCTGGGTGGGGCTGACCTTGAACCCTGGACCCTCCTGCTTCTCCCTTCTTAGAGCCGAGATGACAGGTGTGTGTGCACTACCATGACTGAGAAGGAGACGCTCAGGTTGTCATGGATTCCTGTAGGTCACTGAGCATTGGGACCAGGGGAGCAGAGGACCAAGGTCCCAGTCACTCATGCGGCTGTAGCCTGCCGGGATGAGTGCATATGTCGTACCCAACAGAGCATTTCTAGAGCAATAGCACACACTGGCTGATCCTACGGTCTAGCTACTTTGCATACTGCCTCAAGGGTAATGAAAATTCACCTGCTGTCAGTACTGATGTTGCTGAGAAAATCTGATTACAAAAGTTCATTTTCTGGCTGGAGAAATGGCTTAGCAGTTAAGGCATTTGCCTGCAAATTCAAAGGATCCCGGTTCAACTCTTCAGGACCCACATAAGCCAGATGGACAAGGGGGTGCGTGCATCTGGAGTTCGTTTGCAGTGGCTGGAGGCCCTGGCATGCCCATTCTCTCTCTCTCTCTCCGTCTTTCTTTCTCCCAAATAAATAAATAAGATATATTTTTAAAAGTTCATTTTCACCAGCAATTGAATTACTTTTAATGAAATTTTAATATACAACAAAATGGGTTTCATTATAGACGTTATATATATTATAGGATCATGTGCTCACTTCAGCAGCACATATACTAAAATTGGACCGATACAGAGAAGATTAGCATGGTCCTTGCGCAAGGATGACACGCAAAGTCGTGAAGCATTCCATATTATAGGGTCATACCCACCCCTCCGATTCCCCTTCCTTGTCCTCCTTCCTCCCTCCTGCTAATCCTTTTGGGTCCTTTCCTTCCCTCAAATCGACATTCTTCTGCCTCTGCACCTAACTCTATCATTCCTTCCTCCCCCCCGCCCCACTTTCTTTTTAAAGTCTAGGTTCTTCATTCTCTGTGTGTGTGTACTTTCTTTTTTTAAATTATTTTATTTTATTTTATTTATTTTTGGAGAGAAACAAAGAGAGAAACAGATAGAGAGGGAGAGACAGAGATGGGCTCGCCAGCAGTCTCTCAGCTGCTATGAACAAAATCCAGATGTGTGCGCCCCCTTGTGGGCAAGTGTGGCATTGCGCCCTTTGCGTCACTTTGCATCTGGCTAAACGTGGGACCTGGAAATTGAAACGGCTGGAGATTGGAACCAGTATTCTTAAGACTTAACAGGCAGGTGCCTTAACCGCTAAGCCATCTCTCCAGCCCTGTGTGTACTTTCTTTAAACAAAGTATTTACTTATTTCAGAGAGAGAGAGGGGGAGGCAGATAGAATGGGCAAACCTGGGCCTCTAGCCACTGCAAGGAGAGAATTCTAGATATATATGCCACCTTGTGCACCTGGCTTTACGTGGGTACTGGGGAATCAAACTGGGGTGCTTAGACTTTGCAGGCAAGCCCTTGAACCGCTGAGACATCTCACCAGCCCCTCTCTACTTTTGAAGTCTATGTTCTTCAATGGAGAGAAAACTCATCGTTGTCTTTTTGAGTCAGGCATATTTCACTTAACATGACCATCACCAATTCCACTCATTTACCTGGAAATCACATAATTTTATTCATTTTTAAGAGCTTAATAAAAACCCCCCATCATATATGTATGTGTGTATATATGTTTAATTTTTATATATAGTTAATTTATACATATATATATATGACATTAGTTTTGCTATGCATTTTTCTGTTGGTGGAAACCTAGGATGACTCGATAGTTTAAGTATCTCTGGCATACGCTTAGAGTCCCTTGAGTATATTCCCAAGCCTAGTATAGCTGGACCATATAGCAAAGAACTCCTATATTATTTCCATAGTGGCTACACTGGTTCATGTTTCCACTAACAATGTACAAGGCCCCTCCTCTTCTCCACATCCTCACCAATGTTACTGGCTTTCCTGGTGACAGCCAGTTTAAATGCGGTGAGAGAGGCTCTCAGGGTAATTTTGATTTGCATTTCCCTGATGGGTAAGAGTGTTGAACTTTTTCTTTCACATATTTATTGGCCAAATATATGAAAATGACTTATTTCTTAATGTAACTGATTCATTTTAAAGTTTATAGATAGCTGAAATACTAAAGAAATAGTACCTAGAAACTAACTTAAAGATACAAAGAGCTTAAAAATGCTAGCTTTGAGGAGAAAATGATTTAGATGCCAGTTTTTTTTGTATTGATCATTTATCAGCTGTGTGACTTGAAGAAATTTCCTTAACCTCCGTGAGATCTATCTTTCTCATCTATAAATTTGGAGTAAGAATATTACTACATGACAGGGCAAGAAATGGCTCAGCAGGTAAGGGTGCTTGCTTGCAAAGCCTGACAGCTTGGATTCTATTCCCCAGTACCCACATAAAGCCAGCTGCACAGAGTGGTACATGTATCTGGAGTTCATTTGCAATAACAGGAGGCCCTGGTGTGTCCCTACTCACTCTGTCTTGTCTCTTCCCCCTGACTCTAAAAATAAAAATTAAGGGCTGGAGAGATGGTTTAGCGGTTAAGGCGCCTGCCTGTCTAGCCTAAGAATACCGGTTCCAATCTACAGGTCCCACGTTTAGCCAGACGCAGAGTGATGCAAAGGCGCAATGCTGCACTTGCCCACAAGGGGGTGCACATGTCGGGAGTTCATTCACAGTGGCTGAGAGGCTTTTGGTGTGCCCGTTCTGTCTCCCTCTTCCTCTATCTCTCTCTGTGTCTCTTTCAAAAAAAAATTTTTAAATACTACTATTTTAGAGTATTATTATGAGGATGAAATAAATCCTAGTGAAGTATTTTACACACAGTAGCACTAGTTAAATGTTTGATATTATTATAATTTGTTGTTAAAAATATATATCATATATTTGCCAATATTGGCTGGTATAGTATTATGATAGGTCCCATACCTTAAGAATAGGAAAATTCATAAATGTTAAAACATGGACTATGATGATATTCATTACTTTTCTTGTGGTTGCAACAAAATACCTAACCAGAAGCAACTTGAGGAAAGAGGTTATTCTGACTCAGTTTGAAGACACATTCCTTCACTATGGGGAAGTCATGGTGGCAGGAGTTGAGCTGGTCATTCGATTCACACGAGATGGATGCTGGTCCTCAGCTTGCTTCCTCCTTTGTATTCAGTCCATGAACCCAGCCCACGGGATGGTACTGCCCACCTTCAGGGTGGGTCTTTCCTCAATAGTTAAACCTTTCTAGAAACATTCTCACTGACATACTCATACGTTTCCATGGTGATTTTAAATCTAGTCAAGTTGACAGTGAAGATTTGCTGCAGTTATCTATGTCAAAATTTGTATTTATATTCATCTTTTCTCAAGTCACAATCCAAATCACTAAGCAATTATGTTTGTAAACACAACAACAGGAATATACATGTATATACTTAG
Organism: Orientallactaga bullata; assembly: GCA_004027895.1. Taxonomy (NCBI): domain Eukaryota; kingdom Metazoa; phylum Chordata; class Mammalia; order Rodentia; family Dipodidae; genus Orientallactaga; species Orientallactaga bullata. The sequence continues at coordinate 23,904 of PVKW010004286.1, read as the reverse complement.
CTATTATGTATCACCCAAAACAGTTTCTTCAAGAAAAAAGAGTGGGTGGAAGGTACGGCAGAAAACACTCATTTTAAGATTAAGTATGAAATGTGATGATAATTACTGTGGAGATGTTATAAACATCTGACTACCTCAAAATCAAGCAAAAATTTGTCTTAAGAACTCATCAAGAGTTTGTAAAGCATGGTGCCTCAAAACCTCAGTGACCAAGAGTATTTCTAGAGGTAATTCCCATTACACAGATGTTGACATTAAAATGTCACAATGCATCAGAATTATTTAACTAGTCATTGGCTAAAAGTTTTAGAGGACAATTATAAAGTCATACATGTTGACAGGTTAAGCTAACTGGGTTTTTTGCCTAACTAGGCTTGTAGTAAAAAATGTAAGCCATTCCAGACTGGAGAGATGGCTTGGCAGTTAAGGCACTTGCCTGCAAAGCCTAAGAAGTCATTTTCAAATCCCCAGGTCCCACATAGTTGAGATGCAACAACGCAAGCAGGCAATGTTGCACGTGCACCATAAAGGAGCGAACACATCTGCAGTTTGTTCTCAGTGGCGAAGGCCCTGGTGTACCCATTATTCTCTCTTTCTCTCTCAAAATAAATTTTTAAAATGCAAGACATTTCTTTCAAGTAAATTGACCATCACTTCTGTTCCAAGGATTCGCCCTTTCTCCCGAGATAACTTTTAGAAGCTATAGGCTGCTTTAAGCATGAGGGAATAATTCTCTAAAGTGGCAGGCTGCTGATTTTTCTCAACAATGAAATAATTTATTTTATAAACACAAAATGAGTGGAATTGGATTTTTTAAGTCATCTTGAAATGGCAATCTTCTCTTGGTTTGGGGAAAACATTACACATCATGTTAAAAAAAAAAACAAAACATGTAGCCATGTGTAATGCGGAGTAGGATAAAAATCATTTAAAAATCCAAACAGAACCAGGACTCTCTACAGACCAGAGAGTTCAAGTTCTCTCTATAGTGACCCAATTTCTAAAACACCATACCATATAAGCTAACACTAGAAACTCCATTATAAAGTATGGATGTGCTTGATAGTCCATTCCAATGCTACTCTTCTGTGGACAAATCCCCCTTTCCCATGATCTGATTATCCTTCAAGTCAGACGATCCCCCTAGTTCTATGCACACCCTGCTGGCAGTTTCCAACTTAAAAGCAGAGGGCCATTCTTCTTGAGGTCCACAGTATCTCTCTCATGCCTGTCAATGAAGTCCCTGCACACTCAAGTGTCACAGCCCCTCACACAGATCTAGAATGTTTCTAGTCCTGTGGGCAGCATCACCAACATTACCCTCATTTTTTAAAAAAATATATTTTATTTATTTATTTATTTGAGAGAGAAAGGGAGAGGGAGAGAATGGGTGCACCAGGGCCTCCAGCCACAGCAAACAAATTCCAGATGTGTGCACCTCCTTGTGCATCTGGCTTACGTGGGTCCTGGAGAATCAAACCGGATCCTTTGGCTTTGCAGGCAAATGCCTTAACTGCTAAGCCAGCCCTCCAGCCCCTACCCTCCTTCTTTATAGCTCACATCACCTACCCAATGATACCACTGGAATGCTAGAATGGACATGGGCAAGGCCGGGGTGGCCAGAAAAAAAGAGGGTGAGGGATAGAAATCGATTTTTTTGAATACATTATCTCTGTAGAAGTACAAGGTGATTGCCAATCAGATGGTTTGTTCTTTTTACTCAATGGCTAGGCCAAAAGTTAGCTGAGGAACACAGATGCAACTCCTTAATGGCTTCAAAGATATTGAAGAAATGAGAGGGCTCTGAAGTTCAGTTTTCTTTTGTAACCAAACATGACCAATTTGCAAGTAGAACATGGCATACCAGGCTTAATTTTAATGAGGATGCTGGTTGTGTTACCTTTTCTAAAACTATCACCACTGGGCAGCATTTCCCTGTTGGTTTGTCTTGCTTTGTTTGGTTTTGGTTTGTTTAGATGGGTTTGGTTTTGATGGGGCTTTGTTTTTGTTACTGTTTGTTTTGAAAGCATCCCTGTGTATCCTAAATTGACCTTCAACTCACAACCTTTCTTTCTCAGGCTCCAGAGTGCTTAGATTATAGGGATACATCACTACACCCAACTTTCATTTGACTATTCTTCTTTTTTTAAAAATATTTTTATTTATTTCCAAGTAAACACAGAGAGTGTGTATGTGAGAGAGAGAGAGAATGGGCACACCAGGGCTTCCAGTCACTGCAAGTGAACTCCAGATGGATGTGCTACTTTGTGCACCTGGCTTTATGTGGGTCCTGGGGAATCAAACCTGGGGCATTAGGCTTTGCAGGCAAGTGCCTTAACTGCTGAGCCATCTCTACAGCCCCTCATTTCACTATCTTTGACCCATTATTTGATTCCCTTCCATCTTCCAAAGCACTCTTGAAAATCTAACAGGATGGGATGATAGTTCAGTTGGTAAAGTGCTGCACAAGAACGTGGATCCCCAGAACCCACATAAAAGCTGGGCATGGTGGCATACACCTATAATCCCAATGTTGGGGAAGTAGGAACAGGAGGATCGCTGGGGCAGGCTAGTTAGAAAGTTGTAGTCAATTCCACATTACTGAGATACACGTCCAAATCAGTCACAGTTAATAGGAGGAAAGGGTTTCCTTCAAGCGTGTAAATCCAGAGGAAGTCCAATCAAATGGCAGAGGTAGTGGGCTCCCATTCATAAATTCAAGCAGAGAGACACCACAAAACAGCTAGCACCACAAGCAAGCGCAGCCAGAGCTCAAAGCCTCTGCATACTTCTAGGCTGAAATTCAGATCTGCCCCCAGTGACACAGCCCTCTGTAGCAGGAGTCTGCTTGCTAGGGTTTGAAGCTGCAAATTTCAATTTTAATAAAACACCTGAGTCTATGGGGGGGGGGGGGCATACGTTCAACTACCACACTACCCTAGCCAAACCAGTGAGCTCCAGGTTCACTGAAAGAACCTGTTTCAAAAAACTACACTGGAGGGCTGGAGAGATGGCTTAGCATTTAAGGCGCCTGCCTGCTAAGCCTAAGAATGTCAGTTCCAAATTTGAGGTCCCACGTTTAACCAAAGTGATGCAAGGGTGCAATGCCACACTTGCCCACAAGGGGGCGCATGCATCTGGATTTCGTTCGCAGCAGCTGAGAGGCTGCTGGACCGCCCATCTCTATCTGTCTCCCTCTCCCTCTCTCTCTGTGTCTCTCCAAAATTAAAATAATTAAATAAATAAATAAATAAAAACTACACTGGAGAGTGATTCAGGGAAATATTGGACATCGACCTCTGATGTCCACACACATGTGCACACATACATGCATGCACATTGCACACACACAAATTATTTGAAAGCAGATAGTGTTTTACATTATCAGGATCATTCTACTTATTGCACTTGTCAAATAATTATAAACCATATCAGTATTCTGTTTGGCTTCACTATGTCTGGAAATTCTCCAGGAACTTACATTCTATAAATATGCCCTTTCTCTAGTCACCTCAACAACCTTCTGTCCCAAAGCTAATCCCTTCTCCCCTTCTTTCTTTTTCCTGCATAGAAACAGACACAAGGCCTTCGCCCAGGCACAGCTACTTAGAGGCGTTACCATTTACCACACTGTTTTAAAGCTTTATGGATAACAGAACAAAAATAAAATGTTGGCCTCAACATTTATACTGGATCTTAATTTTCTCACCACTGACTAATACCCGACAAAAGCAATTTAAGGGAGGAGTTATTTATTTTGCCTCAGTTCCATGGTTCTAGGTCTACTGTGAGGCCACACATCATGGCAGCAGAACCATGCAACAAAGAAAGCTTCTTTGTGGTAGATGGAATGCAGAGAAAAGGAATCCAGAAAGATCCCGGGGCAAGGTTTACTTACAAGGACACCACCCTCCCAGTGACCTGTATCCCCCAACCAGGTTCTATGTCCTATCTCTCACCACTTCCTAATAATACCATCCTATTATGACCCACTCACTGCGACAGAAACCACAAATACACCCAGAGGTGTGTGCTTCATGAATCCTCTGTTTCTCTTGGTGGTGGTGGTGGTGGTGTAGTTTGTGGTGCTGGTGGTGGTGTTTTTTTTTTTTTTCCCCTTTTTTAAATTTTTTAAAATTTTATTTATTTGAGAGAGGAAAAGAGGCAGAGAGAGAGAGAAAGAAAATGGGCACACTAGGGCCTCCAGCCACTGCAAACAAACTCCAGAAGCATGAACCATCTTGTACATCTGGACTTATGTGGGTTCTGAGGAATCGAACAGAGGTCCTTTGCTTTGCAGGAAAACACCTTAACCACTAAGCCATTTGTCCAGCCCTACTTATTTATTTATTTATTTATTTATTTTTGAGGATAGGTCTCAGTCCAGCCCAGACTGACCTATAATTCAGTCTGTAGCTCCAGGCTGGACTCAAACTCATGGCAAGTCTCCTACCTCAGTCTCCTGAGTGCTGGGATTAAAGGCCTGCACCACCATACCTGGCCTCTATCTTTCTCTCGTCCCAATCAAAGCCACAATTAAAATGATGGTGACAATATATGATGTGTCCATACAAAGTTTCTACTCAATTAAAAAAAAAAAAAAAAAAAAGGAACAGAAAAAGCCAGCTCAATACCAGCATTCCCCTTTCTCTGTTTCCTGATCCAGTCAGATGTGAGCAGGCAAATTTATCCTCCTGCAGCCACATCCATAAGCCACTTCACTTCCCTCACCTTTGCCACCATAATGAACTGCATCCTTTCAAACTGAGCCCAAATAAATCCTGCTTACTTAAAAAAAAAAAAAAAAAAAAAGTCATGGCCAGGCATGGTGGTATACTCCTTTAATCACAACACAAGGGAGGCAGAGACAGGAGGATCACTGTGAGTTTGAGGACAGTCTGGGACTCCAGATTGAGTTTAAAGTCAACCTGTGCTGGAGTGAGACCCTACCTCAACAATGAAAAATCATGAATAGGGTTGCCTTGAACCACCTTCAGTCAACAAATGGCTCCTAAGAAGTTCCCATTCCCTCAGCTGCCACTAATTTTGAGACATGAACACAGCACAGTGCCCTGCAATGCACATTTCCCTAGCCATCATGCCCACAAGTGTGTGTGATATTCTTGCATGGGGGTTTGGAGTATTTATCTCACGGCCACAATAAGCTCGATGGTCCAGTTAAAAGTAGATAAAGAGATGATGACACAAGAAAGCTATCTATAAACCTATAAAGCATTTGAATCCTTCATATGTCAAAAGTCTCCATTCTGGAGTATAATTTTTAGTTTTTCAATCTACATATTCAAAAAAACAAATGGCTTAGAAGTTAAAAGAGGTTGTGAAACCTGACCTGGGTTCCATTCCCCAGTACCCATGGAAAGACAGATGCACAGGGTGGCACATGTGTCTAAGGTTTGTTTGCAGTGGCAGGAGACCCTGGTGTGCTCATATTCTCTCCCTCCCCGCCCCCTGTCTCTCTCTCAAATAAGTTTTAGAAAAGCAAATAGAAACCAATTAGTTCTTGCTATGGTGTGCAGACAGTTTTTCCTTGCAAACTCATTAGTCTTCAGTTGCTTAGTCTTCAATGCAATGATACTGAGATGTGATAGGGCCTTTAAGAAGTTATGAGTGAGGGCTGGAGAAATGGCTTAGTGGTTAAGTGTTTGCCTGGGAAGCCTAAGGACCCTGGTTTGAGGCTCAATTCCCCAGGACCCACATAAGCCAGATGCACAAGGTGGCGCATGCATCTCGAGTTTGTTTGCAATGGCTGGAGGCCCTGGCACCCCTATTTTCTCTCTTGCCTATCTGTCTCTCTTAAATAAATAAATAGTCATGAATGACTCCCCTCAAGAAGGGATTGGAGTTGTGTTTTATGATAATGCTCTATCAGGAAAGCAGCTCAAACCCTGCATTTCCACCCATTCCCACTTCCCTTTCAGCTTTTTGGCACACACTGAAGCTGCATGAGATCCTCATTAGAAGCTCAATGGCTGCAAAGCTTTCCTGATCTCCAAGAACTGTGAGGCAAAACAACCCCTGTTTCTTCTTTGTACATTGTCCAGTCTGGGATATCCTGTTACTGCCACAGAAAATGCACTAAAACATCCCTCAAAACAAAAACAGAAGAAAAAAAACTACTGATCATTTTAAAATGAAAAAAAAAAAAAAAAAAAAAAGTAGAAATTTTTCTTATTGGAGCTGCCCGCAACATAGATATCATTCAATTTACTCCTACAAGAATCTTAGTTTTACAGAAGAGGCTTGTCTGAGAAAGTCAGATAATTTTGCCACAATCACTGTGACCCATAGAATTTTAGGGACCTTGGCAAACCCCTAGCAAGAAAGTGACTACAGGCAGGAGCTGAGATTGCTCAGTGGGTAAAGCGTTTTTCACACAAGCATGAGACCCTGAGTTCAGAACCCCAGTACTCACATTAAACTGCTGCTGGGAGGGGAGGGGCCTGGAAACATGACTTAGTGGTTGAGGCACTTGCTTGCAAAGCCTAAAACCTCATGTTCAAACCTCCAGGTCCCACGTACATGTACACAAGGAGGCACACATATCTGGAGATCATTAGCAATAAGTTGGAGGTCCTGGAACACCCATTTCTCTCTCTCACTCTCTACCTATCTAAATAAATAAATAAATAAATAAATTTTTAAAAAACTGCTGGGGACGATAGTGCCCACCTATAATCCCAGCATTAGGGAGGTGGAGACAGAAATTACCTAGAGCTCGCTGGTAACTATTTTAGACACACCTGTGAGCTCCAGGTTCAGAGAGAGACCTTGTCTTTAAGAATAAGGTAGCCATCTTATGTTCACCATCTCTCTCAATTGTTTCAAGAGGCCAAATCTAGTAAGAGACCTAGCATCAAAGTGTGTTTACTGCACTTGATAAGGTTCCTCCAAGGATAAAATCCTCTAATTATATATTTCTAGAGTGTATTAAGTAATGCATCATCACTAGGTCTAACCTATTTACCAGTACACTTTAAAATAATTAACCTCGTAAATTCTATGTTCTGTTTTGGACTACAAATGGAAAACTATGCATTGAAAAAAGAAAAACCAATGAAACAATTTTTTAAAAATAAAATTAAGGAGACTGAAGAAAAGGCTCAGTCACCAATGTCCTTGACACGCAAGCATATGGACCTGAGTTTAGATCCCAGGCACCCACCTAAAATACCAGGCGTGGTGGCATGTGATCGTTAGCCAAGCTCCAGGGAGATAGAAACAAGAGGATTCCCCAAAGTTTGCTGGCCAGATTGTTGACCCCAATCAGTGAGCTCCAGGCTCAGTGATGGAGAGTAATCGAGGAAAACACCCAGTGTCAGCATCTGGCCTCCACATGTACCCAGACCCATATGAACACACCCATGTAAATACACACACACACACACACACACACAAACAAATACACATGCAAAACAATAAAAAATTAAAAGCCATATTCCAAGTTAAATAATCATATGATAGCAATGATAATAATGTTAACATAGAGGCTGGAGAAATGGCTTAGTGGTTAAGGTGCTTGCCTGCAAAGCTAAAGGATGAGGTTTGATTCCCCAGGACCCACATAAAGTCAGATGCACATGGAGTTGCTTTACAGTGGCTGGAGGCCCTGGTGTGCCCATTCTCTCCCTCCCTCTCTCTCTCTCTAATAAACAAAAATGTTTAATATAAAAAATGTTAACATAGGGTTGGAGAGATTGCTTAGTGGTTAAGGCACCTGCCTCCTAAGCCTAAGAACGCTGGTTCCAATCTCCAGCAGTTCCAATCTCCAGGTCCCACATTTAGCCAGATGCAGTGATGCAAGGGCACAATGCCGCACTTAACCACAAGGGGGCGCACGCATCTGGATTTTGTTCACAGCAGCTGAGAGGCTGCTGGCGTGCCCATCTCTGTCTTCCTCTCTCTCTCTCTCTCTTTCTCTCTCTCTCTCTCTCCAAAAAAAAAAAAAGAGTTAACATAAATCACTTGCTGTTACCTATTATTATGTAAGGTAATCTATAAATAATAGATTCTGAACCTTTGAAAATTTTGTTACAGAATTTCTAAAAACAGGAAAGTTTATTTAAAGTATATGCTTTGGGAGTTGGAGAGATAGTTCAGTGGGTAAAGGTGCTTTCTTGCAACGTTTAATAGCCTGGGTTTAATTCCCCAGTACCCACATGAAGCTAGGCCCGCTAAGTGGCACATGCATACGAAATTTGTTTGCAGTAGCAAGAGGCCCTACTATGCTCATTTTCTCTCTCTCTCTCTCTCTCTCATATTACAAATAACATATTTACATTGTATGTTTTGTATACATAAGATATATATCCCAGCAAAGCTTTTACTCTGCAGGCAGTGAGCAACATGTTTATATTATACTTGATCTCCATGGAAGGAGAATAGAATCGATAAACACAAGGTATCCAGAGGTGCGAGAGAAAAATATTTTATTAAATCTTGGGGACAAAATATGAACACATGAAGTTCTACATGAGACTATTTTATAAGTTTTAACCAATGACACAAGGCTCTGTTTCCACAGTTAATCTATTTTTTTGAATGAATTGTTTAAATGATTTATAAAATAATAGTAATAATATTTTCATAAATGGATACAAATAATAATTTGGTCTCTTCCAAGAAATATTTTGATTAAAAATCGTCAACTCCTTGTCAAGCATGATGGCACACACCTATAAACCCAGCACTTAAGAGGTTAAGATGGGAGGATGGAGAGTTTAGAAGCACCCCAGTCTCTACAGGGTCTTATCTAAGATCTGGTACATACTTAGTCAACCCAACAGAGTATTCATGTTCCAGGCTCTTCTGTTGTGTTGCTTTAATTTTTTTTTATAACTGAAGATTGACACTCCCCAGACCCAACTGTAGTTCAAACACACAGAGAAGGCAATAAAATAAAATGTTACAAGATCTATAAAATTTGGTATGGTTATTATCTGTAGATGCTGACATAAAAAAATATAATTCAATTATTTTTTTCTACCCTGGATAAAATAACCATTTAACCATCAGTAAAGAATATTTATGGCCTTAGGCTTGCATCCAAGATAACTGTCATTGATGGAGCAGCAATTCACCTTGTGTCAAACCCAATATTGGGATGGGAAGAGTACAAAGATCAAGCAAAAAATGGGGAGCTTCCACACACAAACAATTCTTCAGGAATATGTTATAGGTTGAGCACATGTGATGAGAAATTTGTGAGGATTTTTTTTAAGTTTCTCAGGCTAATTGTCCTATTACAGTGTATGCTGGTACTGGGTATTTGACTAAGGAAAATGTTATTAAAAATACAGACATCTAGGGCAGGCATGGTGGCCCACCCTTTAATCCCAGCACTCGGGAGGCAGAAATAGGAGGATCGCCATGAGTTCGAGGCCACCCTGAGACTACAGAGTGAATTCCTGGTCAGCCTGGGCTAGACTGAGACCCTACTTCAAAAAGAAACCAAAAAAAAAAAAAAAATACAGACATCGAAATGCCTTAACAAATAATCCTCCTTTAAGCAAATGTGATCACTGTATAAAAAGAATACATACAAGGATGATGGTCAACTCAAAAGAATAAAAATCACTCCCCCACAAAAAAAAAAAATCATTAACATGGTAGGGGATGTATTTGACATCCTTAGAGTTTTGTACTTCTATTTGCTTTAGAAGTTGATACAACTATAACATGCATGCTCTGTATTCTCAAAAGTAGCTTCAATTTGACTAAGGATGTTGAATATTTTTTTCAAATATTGGCCAAATACACAGGATCATTTCTTACTTTGAGAACTCTGTTCAGGTCCATAGTCTACTTTTTGAGTTTTTTTGTTTGTTTCGTGTTTAGATATTTGAGGACTTTTACATGCTGTATATTAGCCTCCTGTCTGAAATATAGCTAGGGAAAAAAATGTTTCCCATTTGTTAAGCTGTTGCTTGACTCAGTTGATGGATTCCATGGCTGTATGATATATATTTTTAGTTTCATAATGACTCATTTGTGGTTTGTCTCATTTCCTGGACAAATGGGAATTATTCAGAAAGTCCTTCTCTATGCTTATATCTTAAAATTCACTCCCAAAGTTTTCTTATAGCCATTCCACAGTTTCAGGTCTTACAATGAGGTACTTAATCCATCTGGAGTTGATTTTTCTATAGGATCTCGATACTAACATTACTGTTGCAGTCAGGTTCGCATTGCTGGCAGAAATCACCCAACTAAGGGCAGCTTTGGGGGGAAAGGGGTTTATTTTGTCTTACAGACTCAAGGGGAAGTTTCATGGTGGCAGGGGTAAACAATGGCATGAGCAGAGAGTGGCCATCACCTCCTTGCCAACAACAGGTGGACAATAGCAACAAGAAATTATGCCAAACACTGACAAGGGGACACTGGCTATAATACCCATAAGCCTGCCCCCAACAATACACTGTCTTCAGGAGGCATTCCCAAATCTCCATCAGCTGGGAACCTAGATTCACAACACTTAAGTTTATAGGGGACACCTGAATCAAACCACCACAGGATGAAAAATGTATGTCTATTTTTTTATATTATTCTAATTTTACATTCATATTGGTGTCTCCATTATCCTCCTCCCTGTCCTCCCCCTTCCAAAGGGACCCTGATCAGTGTGGAATGTGGGTCATGCATTGTGGGGGTAGTCAAGTCTCTGTGCAAAATGACCCAACTTGTGGCTCTAACACTCTTTCCGTCCCTCTTCCACAAATTTCCCTGAGCCACTTTGGGAACATTTTAGTTCTACTTCATTGAAGAGGTTTTGGGAGCCTCTGTGTCTCTGGATATCTGGCTTAGTAGGAGTTGGATGTTCTCTGTGTTTATCTCCATCAGCCTTTTTCTGGTGTCGTGTTCACCAAGAACGCTGTACTCTTGCCCTTCCCCTGGTGAGGTGTGATAGGCTGATCCTCCCTTCATGTTCATTATCCACCTGAAAAAGATAAGCAAATTCTCCAACAGAGAGAGAAGTTAGTATTAGATAGATGGACTGGCCCTAGTTATTTTAGAGAGAATTTTATATGTGTGGGCCCTCTTCTAGCCCACATTTTGTGGGAGCTTGATCTTGGAGACTGGGCTCAATTTTTGTAGATGGTTTTGACTTATTTCCCAGTTCCAGCAATGAGTTCCATTCCACTGAGTAGATCTATTAGCCAAATCAAGCGCAGTTGGTTACCCACCATGGCTGTGTGCCACTACTGCACTTGTTTGAGCATTACATCAGGTTGTTTCCTGCTGGGTAGCTTAGACTGTGAGTTGTTTGGAGAAATGTCAGCCATTTTCCCCCAGTCACCTGTGTAGCACCCTCTGGCACTAGACTAGCTGTCTATATCTATGAAGAATAATTCTGAAACTTTGAATGAGATTGCATTGAGTCTGTATGTTACTTTTGATATAGTGGTCATTTTTACAATACTAATTCTTCCCAACTATGAGCATGGAAGAACTTATAATTTTTCTTTAGTAGTTGAAAGTTTTCATTGTAAAAGTCTTTCAATTCCTTGGTTAGGTTTACTGTAGGGCATTTTTAATTTTTTAAAATATTTTTCAGAGAGAGACTGACATAATGGGCATGCCAGGGCCTTCAGCCACTGCCAACAAACTCTAGAGGTATGTATCACTTTGTGCCTGTATTTGGATACTGGGGAATCAATCCTAGATTGTCAGGTTTTGAAAGCTGGCACCTTAAATGCTGAGCCATTCCTCCAGCCCCAAGTCTAGGGCATTTTTGAGGCTATTATAAATAGGTTTGTTGTCCTAATTTCTTTCTCCATATGTTTGTCATTGGTATATAAGAAGGCTACTGATTTTTGTATGTTAATTTTGTATCCTGTCACTTTGCTGAAAAGTGTTTATCAGTGCTAAAGTTTTCTGGTGGGATTTTGAGGGTCTCATGTGCAGAATCATATAATATGTAAGTACAGTCTGACTTGTTCCATTCCAATATGTATCTATTTCATTTCCTTCCTTTTTCTGATAATGACTAAGTAAGTTCTAGGTAAAACTTCAAGCACTATATTAAATGGAAGGAGAGAACAAATGTCCTTGTCATCTTAATCTTTGTAACAATGTTTATGGTGGGGACTGGAGAGACGGCTTAGTGGTTAAGCACTCGCATGTGAAGTCTAACGACCCCAGTTCGAGGCTCAATTCCCCAGTACCCACATAAGCCAGATGCACAAGGTGGTGCATGCATCTGGAGTTCATGTACAGTGGCTGGAGGTCCTGGTGTGCCCATTCTCTCTCTCACACACACCTCTTTCTATTGTCTGTCGGTTGCTAATAAATAAAAGAAATTTTAAATGTTTATGGTTTACTTCATTTTGAATGATATCAGCAATGTTCCTTCCCTCCTTGGTTTCTGCAGCATTGTTATTATGAAAGAATATTGCAGTTTTGTCAAAGGCATTCTTTTGCATGTATTGAGATGATCATGTGATTTCTGTAACTGAGCCCATTTACAAGATACATCATATTGGTTTACATATGTTGAACCATCCGTGCATCTCTGGAATGAAACTGACTTGACTTATATGAATAATCTTTTGATATATTATTGAATTAAGTTTGCAAGTACTTTATACAGAATTTTGTGTTCATCAGGTAAATATTCATTTGATTTTCTTTTAATCATGTGCCTATGTAGTTTTGTTATCAGTCTAAATATGGCTTCATAAAAGTAGTTAGGGACCATTCTTATTTTCTATGTTATGGAATAGTTTTAGAATCATTGATTTCAGTTCTTCTCAAAAGGTCTGGTGGACTCTATATGGGCCTGTCATAATTTTGACTGGAAAAGTTTTTATTGCTACTTAAATTTCATTGCTTGTTGTAGATCTAATCATCTTAGATTATATGCATCTAGAAACTCATCTATTTCTTTTAGATTACCTGAATTTGTTGGAATATCAGTTTTTAATGAATGTCCTTAAGACTCTCAATTTCATTGGAAACTGTTGTAAGATCTTTTTTCATCTGTCATCTTACTGATTTGGGTCAAAGTTTGTCAATATTGTTTGGTTCAAAAAACCAACTCTATTTCATATATTCTTTTTGTTTTGTTTTGGGGGGAGTAGGGTTCTAGTTTAGTGACTTCTGCCCTGATATCCTTTCTTTCCACCTTCTCTTTTGGGATTTAGTCTGTCCTCATTTTCCAAGGCCTTTGGGTGCATCATTATTTGAAACCTGTATTTTGTGATGTAGGCACTTAGAGCTATAAATTTTAAGTATCTTCATTGTACCCCATGGTTTGCAGTTTCTTTTTAGCATTTTTCTCAATTCTAGAAACTTTTTAATTTCCTTCCTGATTTCATCAAAGATCTACTAAGTATTCAATTGTGTGTTGCTTAGTTTCTGTGAGTTTGTGTGTCTTCTATTTTTTGTTGTTAATTTCTAGTGTTGTTTTGTTGTGGTCAGATAACATACAAGTACTTACTTTAATTTTCCAGTATTTGTCGAGACTTGCTTTGCATCCTGATATGTGTTGTATTTTAGAGTAATTACTATAGACTGCTTAAAAGAATATTTTCTGTAGATTTTTTATAGAATGTTCTATACATATATTTTAGCTCCATTTGGCCTATTATATCATTTAGTTACAAAGTTTCTGTTTATTTTTGTGTGGATAATCTATCTATTGGAAAGAAGGGTGCATTGGTCACCTACTATAAGCATTTCAGGAGTTAATCTGTGACTTCACATAAAGTAGTATTTGGTTTATCAAGTTAACTGCCCCTGTGCTCAATGAATATATATGTAGGATTATAAAAGTCCTTTGGGCTGATCCCTTGACAGTGATTAAGTTCCCTTCCTTATCTCTTCATTTTTCTTGCTTTTGCTTGGAATTTCTTTTTCTGTCTTTTCACCCTAGGATGGTGGTGGTGTTTGTCAATGAATTTCTTGAAAACAGCACAGAGATGGGTCCTCTTTTTTGCATCTAGTCTGTTAATCCATGCCTTTTTTAAAACAACATTTTTTCATTTACTTACTTGAGAGAAAGAAAGAGGCAAGTAGAGTGTTGCCACTGCAAATGAACTCCAGACACATGTGCCACCTTATGCATCTAGCTTTAAGTAAATACTGGGAAATCAAACTGGGTCCTTTGGCTTTGCCAGCAAGTGTCTTAACTTCTAAGCAATCTCTCCAGCCCAATACATGCCTTTTGAGTGGACAGTGGAGACATTAATATTCAGAGTCAATGTTGAATGATGTGAGTAAATTCCTGGTGTGATTTTATGGTATGTTGTCTTGGTTTTCATTTACTTAAGAAAGAGGCTACCATTACCATTTTTCCCTATAATTGCTTGAAGGTGTTTATGCTTCTCTTCAGACTAAAGCATTCCTTCCTGCCTCCTCTGTAGAGTTGGCTTCATGGTCATAAGTTCCTTTAGACTGTTTTTATCATAAAAAATTTTACTTTTTCCTTCTATAAGAGAAAACTTGGCTGGATAAAGTAGTTTGGGTTGGCAACTATAATCTTTCAGTACTTAAAATACATAGCTTTTGGAGTTTCCATTGTAAAATCAGCTGTTATTCTGATGGGCCTGCCTTTATATGTAACTAGATGTTTCTCTCTTCTGGCATTTGGTACCCTTATTTGTTCTGTGTATTTGGTGTTTAGACTACGTTATGACATAGGGAGTTTCTTTCCTATTCCTGTATACATAGTGTTCTATATGCCCCTTTTACATGATTGGCATCTTTTTCCTTACACATGGGATATTTTATCCTATAACTTTCTTTAAAATACTTTCTATGGCTGTTATTCATAAATATAGTATTTTGTGGTCCCTGAAATGCTTCTCATATTCTGATTTTTTTTTTGCTAATTTTATTCTTGATTTTAACTAACTCCCTCTACCTTGTCATCAAGTCCCAATATTCTGTCCCCAACATAATTGAATACATTGGGCAGGTTTTCCAGACCTTTTAATGTGACTTACTGTATTTTTCATATCAAGCATCATTTCAGTTTGTTTTTTCTCTTGCATTTCTATTTATTTATTGAATTCCATTTTTCTAGCCTAATTTCATGTAGTTACTTGCTTTTGTTCTTTGGAAATTTCTTCAGGAATCTACTCCTCTCTTTAAATTCATTAAGTTATTTGTGAACTTTTGGTTTTTATCAAGCTTCTTTCATGACCTTGTTGAGTTTGTTGTATGTGTTTGCTTTTGAAATGACTGGAGTTTCCCCTAAGTAGCTCACATGGGGTGGGGGGCCAGAAACAGTTATGGGAGGAATGGGATTTATTGAAGCTTACAGATCCAGGGCAAGTTCTGTAATGGAGAAGAATCTGGCCTCCTTTCATAGGTCCATGCAGAGAGAAATACCACCAGCATCACAAGCTAGCACACTGCAAGAATCCCAGGCAGAGCTCAAACACTCTGCATACCTGAGGCTGGAATTCAGATCCACCCCCAAATACACCTCAGGGCTGAACACTAGGGTCCACCCACAGTGACACCTCCTTCAGCCAGGCAGCTGGAAGTCTAATCTCAAGCTTTAATAAACTCTGAATCTATTTGGGAACATCCATTCAAACTACCACATTAGGCTCTGCAGGCAGGTGCCTTAACCACTGAGCCATCTCTCCAACCCCAGATTGGGCTTTTATTTTTGAGGAGACAGATTTGCCTTAGTTTATCATGTTATTCATTGTGCATTCTGAGTTTCTGGATCTATCTTGATGTGTTGGCTTGTCTTTACTTGGTTTGTTGCTGCTTGAGATTCAGTCCTAGAAACATCTGGTGATGATTCATGAGTGAGGCAGGTGAGGTAACCTCATTTTGGCTGAGAGGACATGCACTTTCCCTGAGCATGCAAGGCCAGAGTACGTGTGTTACACAGGCAATGTGGGAAAGGGTCAGAATGTGTAGAGCATATGACTGATTCACAGGCAGGAAAGCAGTGGCAGGCAGCTTGCAGATGGCTTGTCACAGAAGATCATGCATCCAGACTCTCACGTGATAGCAGCAATCTGCAGCACAGGTGGAAGGAAGGGCACATGGTACAGGAAATGAGTACATCCAGACTCACACATGTGCTGACAGGGGTGTGTGGAGCAGGTGTCTGTACCCAGACATACACATAGCACCCGTGGGTGACACAGGCGGAGGGAGGGGCACATCAAGTGTTTTATTTTCTCAAAAGCTTAATTAGGAATGAGGGGTTGATTTTTGTCAAAGGCTTTTTCAGCATGATTTTTCTTCCTCAGCCAATTGAAATGGCAAACTATGTTAATGCATTTCCAAACATGATTCCTTATATTACTAGCATAATTTCTACTTCTCCCTAATGTTCTACTTGATTTTTAAAGATTTTGAATGATACAATAATTGTACACTTAAGGCTATGTGGTATTTTGATTTAGAAAATCTGCATAAACATTTGTAAGTAATATTTACCCATAGTTTTATTTTGGAATTACATTTAGCAAATTAAGTTATGCATGTTTTACTTGTCTTGGAAAAAAATATGCATTTTTCCCTTAAGTTATTTATATAGCTTTGACACTAATTGGTCCCTAAAGTTTGTAGAATTATACTGTGAAACCATCTGGTACTGTTGTTTTCTCATAGAGCAGCTCCTAAATGACATCAATTGTTTACACTCACATGTGTTCATGTATGCCACTGATTTCACTGGTATTAATTTTGATTAACTGTCTTCATATTTAATCTACATATAAAATTATTTTTGTATAGTGGCATGCAGAGTATTAGCATATTTTTACCATTTGTTACTTATCCCATGCATGTCTCTCTCTCTTCTCCTTGATAACATTTTCTAGTAATTCTTTTTTTTTTTTAAATTTTTCCAGGACCAAGCTTTTAGCTTACTGACAATTTATTTTTACATTCCCTATCAGTAACTCCTTTGTTGTCCTTAATAGTTGTCTAGTTGTGCTTTCTTTGATTCTTCTAGTTTTTTGGGGGTTTTTTTGTAGTAATTATTTGCAAACAGTGAGAGAGAGAGCGAGACCATGGGCACACCAGAGCTCTAGCCACTGCAAATAAACATGCCACTTTGTGCATCTGACTTTAAGCAAATACTGAGGAATCAAACCCAGGTTGTTAGGCTTTGCAGACAAGTGCATTAACCACTGAAACATCTCTCCAACCTCTTCTTGTAGTTTATTGAGTGGGGAATTTTAGTATTCTTTCTCTTTTTGCCACATAGATATGTGTAAATGACATCTTCCTAGTAAGTCAGAGTTTTCAATATTAGAAATTATCTTTCTGTATCGAATTTAACATCTTCTAGTCTGAATTATTCATCTAAGACTCAGGCTATGTGCTTTATTATTTCCAGGACTCTGATATATCTATCTTTTTGAAGTTTTTAGACTTTTAAGTTATATACCTATCTGTAAAAATCTATAGTCCTGCATCCTAGCATTGGTTTGAATTTCCAAAATCTTTTTAACAGTCATGGTAAGCCCTTTCACTTCTTTGAATGATTGATATATTTGGTCTCAACTCAGTTGTATCTTATTTCATGGGTTCTGTTTGTGTTGTATTATGCTGGCTTTCTCTCTGTTGGATTTCCTTATGCAAAAGGATGTTTTTTTCTAATTGAGAAGGTCTATACTTTTAATCTGCTAACTGTTATGTTCCTAAGCCTTGTTTTAGTTTTTGTGATTGTTTGTTTTGCAGCACTGTTATCTCAACTCCCCACCTTGCACATGCTAGTGAAGTCTTCTAACACAGAACCACATCCCCAACTCTAAATAGGCTCCTTTTCTTTCTCAGTTAACTTTTTGTTATCTGAGTTACCAGTATAACTAATGCCCTTCAACTCCCCCATGACCTATTCAGTAATGATGGCTTCTCCTTTGCCTCAGCATTTCCTTCGTTTTTGGCTCCATTATTTCTAGTTTGTCAAATACATATATAATATCTAATTTTCCTAACTCTGTTCCTACCTTCTGTTATATAGCCTTAGCTCTAAAATTAAACACAATAAATGCTTACTACTGTCATTTTACTGACATATTTCTCATTATCACTAAGTTAGAGAAAGTGCCAATCAATTTCTCAGAAATAGAATATGAGGACAAAATCACCTTAACTTTAATCTGTCACTTTGGTCTTCCTCCTCTCTACATATACAGAGAGTGTCCCATCTTGTCTATATCTTCTAATGACTTCCAAAGGATTCCATTGGTGGTCATCTTCAATCCCCTTCTTTGTAACTGGCACTGTGAGATGTCAGTGATTTGGTCTATGTCTCATGTGTGTCGTGCACTGCTTCCCATGCACCACATACCCATGAGTTGATAACAGAGAAAGTGCAAGCTCGTTCTCTAGCCTCCATTTACAAGAAATAGAAAGCTCATGGTAGTCTGGCTTCATTGATACTCATCAATTAGGGGGAGAAAATGGATGAAGAGACTATCATTATCCTTCTTAATACTTATTTAATATTATTGACTTTTGGTGGTTTTACTTTTTTTTCTTAACCTGTTTCCCTACACTGATGTAGTTCTATGCACAGGACTTTATACCTTGTTCTTACTATCACTGCATTCAGTGTATTTTATAAGAACCACAATTTCTTCTTTGCTCCATGAATTACTTAATGAAGTGATTTTTTTTAATTTCTAAATATATGGTAACTCTCCAGTTATCTCAATGTCATGGGCTTCCAGCCCAATTCCACTATAAGGAAAGAACATGTGTCCTATGTTTTCAGTACCCAGAATTTGTTGAGACTTTGTGACCCAACATTTGGTTATTTTTGATAGATTTTCCTTTTCCTATATTTATATTTATGATATGGCTTATTTATGAGGTAACATACAATGTTTTGATACATATATAGAGCATAATCTTCAAATTATCACATAACAGATTTCTCTTCTTTTGATGAAAATATTCAAAATGCTTGCTTCTAGCTTTCACAAAAATATACATAATGGTTATTACAATGAGCTAGAAGATTGACAGAACATTAGAACTATTCTGTGTAAATGGTGCTCTGTCACCCATCATCAGCCTTTCCAAGCAGTACCAACACCATCATTAGTTTTTGTTCAGAATGAATTGGGGTAAGTATTAGAAAAAGAGTGTTGCTTCCTTACAAGCCTTATCTTTGGACCAGGGTATTCTGAGGTGCCAGAGGGAACTGGTCCCTGACTACTATGTACCACTTGTTTCCTACCTTCCTTTTCTTCCACCATGATGATACAATCTCCCTATTGTGCTATATTGGATTGGGAAAAATGAATTAGGCTATCTCATGACCATAAACAACACAATTCTTGGTCCCATCTGGAGCCTTCAGAGACTAGCCCAACACAGAAGCAGAACCAAGGATGGAGCTGGAGAGATAGCTTAATGGTTAAGGTGCTTGCATGCAAAGCTAATGATCTGGATGACCCAAGTTTGATTCCCCAATACCCACGTAAAGTCAGATGTGCAAAATGGCACATACATCTGGAGTTTATTTGCAGTGGCTGAGGCATTGATTCACCCACTTACTGTCTTTCTTCCCTCTCTCACTGCTTGCAAATATTTTTTAAAGAAAAAAAAAAGAATTACTGGGCTGGAGAGATGGCTTAGCGGTTAAGGCATTTGCCTGCAAAGCCAAAGAACCCCAGATAAGCCAGATACACAGGGAGTTGCATGTATCTGGAGGCCCTGGTGTGCCCATTCTTTCTCTCTCAAATAAATAAATAAATAAATAAAGTCTGGAGAGATGGTGAAGGGGCATGCCTGCAAAGTGAAAGGACCCAGGTTCAATTCCCCAGGACCCAAATAAGCCAGATGCACAAGGTGGTACATGCATCTGGAGTCCATTTGCAGTGGTTGGAGGCCCAACCACACCTACTTATTCTCTCTATCTGCATCTCATATATATATATATATATATATAATATTTTTATATATTTTATATATATTTTTTTATATATTATATATATATATATATATATATATATATATATAATATTTTTAAAATAATAAACTTTGGAGGAAAATAAGCTTTGCAAGTAGAAGGTAGGTCCCCTTGTATGCCATGTTCCTCAATTCTTTCTGATGATGGCTACCACCTTACTGAAATGACAAACCCTCTTAAGTCTCAATGATAATGCATGAACATTATTTTCCAGGGGAAAGAACACAGAGTAGCTTTCATGATAAGTAACGTATAAGTCCTTAAAAAACATTAGGAAACTCTCCGTTCATCTGGGTGTGGTGGCGCACATCTTTAATCCCAGCACTTGGAGGCAGAGGTAGGAGGATTGTGTGAGTTTGAGGCCACCCTGAGACTTCATAGTGAATTTCAGGTCAGCCTGGGCTAGAGCGAGACCCTACCTTGGAAAACCAAAAAAAAAATAAAAATAAAAATAAAAATAAAAATAAAAATAAAAAAACACCCAAGGCTGAAAGTACTGTGGGTTATCTATTTCTTAGTAGGGCTCAAGGCCAAAGACAATTACCACAGATGATACAGATCAGAAGAAATGTCTGGCTGACTGCTGTTTATCTCTGCATAGTCCAATGACAGTATGTGAGCAGTAGCCTGGGTTCAAGGGACTGTGATGATCCACCCAGTGTTAGCTTTCATCACCAGGCACAGTACTCAGAAACTCACTTATCTGCCCCACCTTCTGATTGAAGGAGACTTATTCCTTGCCTTAGGTTAAGGCAACCTTTCGCCACCCAGGCTAACATTACACTGAGTTGCAACTAAGTCTCACAGCCTTAGGGATGTATGTCATGTCAAGAACATATGAGAGAGCCACACATCTTGTGATGAAACAGGTCAGAACTAGATCAGGCATAGGAGTCCTGTCTGAGAACCCCGGGCCTGGGGGATAGGGGCCTTTTGGCACTACTTCCTTTGAGATCTCCCTACATGAGGCATAGCAGTAAAATTCAAGCCCAGTCTTCTGCTTATTTCTCTGCTTCCTAATCTCTAGTTAGTGGAGTGGCAAGGCAGAGAGATCCTTTTGTTTCTTAACTATGGAAGACTCAGGATCAGCACATGTGTCCTACCCTGAACTAGCTCCATTCTGAACAAACAAACCCTCTGGGTCAATATTTGCCATGCCCCTCTAAAGCGTCATCTGAACTAATTTTGTTCAGGTTTTTCCATTCTTTGGTGAATCTTCTCTAGGCAGTCTGTTCTCCAGCTAGTCCACCAGACTTTACTTGCGCATGCACGTCCATACACACACACAATGGTCTACCAATCATAAATCCAGCATTGTCCAAGCTCATCTCACTTGACTGGCCTGAATAAAGTCCCAGTCCTTATCCTACTCTCTTCCCACCTTCTTTTCCCCTTGTCTACTACAGTTTGCACCCCTAAGTCACATTGGTCTCTGATAAGCTGTCCCGGGCAATAGCACACTCACCTCAGTCTTTCCGTACGCTGTTTGTGCTTGAGAAGCAGCCCTTCACTACCTGTAGGACTTTTCCCCTTCATTTTACTTAGGTTTTGGTTCAAATAATTTATCAAAAAAGGGAGCTTTGGAGGCTGGAGACAAGGCTTAGAGGTTAAGGTGCTTGCCTGTGAAGCCTAAGGACCCAGGTTCGATTCCCCAGTACCCATGTAAGCCTGGAGTACATTTGCAGTAGCTAGGGGCTCTGGTATGCCCATTCTCCCTATCTCTCCCTGATAAATAAAATAAAAATAGTCTTTTCAAAAGGACTTTGTAGGTAACCTTATTCAAAATAGAGAACACACTGCATCCTTGTTCATCCCATTTTCTTGCTATTATTTTTATTCTTAGCGTGGTCACCTCCCCACATAGTTTATTATTTATTATCATCGCTATCTAAACACCACCATTACAACAGTGTTGCAGTTACCTTTTCATTGCTGGGACAAAGCACTTGACCAAAGGCAGCTTATGGGAGGAAAATATTTATTTTTGGCTTACAGTCTTGAGGGAGAGCTTTGTGAAAGCAGGGGAAAATGTGGTATGAGGTGAGGCTGGACATCACCTCTGCCAGAGCAGGCGGAAAATAGCAACAGGAGACTCACCTGAGCACTGGCATGGGGAATCTGGCTGTAACACTCCTAAGCACACCCCCAATTGCCATCAAGTGAAAACCAAGCATTGAAAATATTTGAGTTTTGGGGGACACCTAACTCAAACCACCACAAAGAGAGATCCATTCGAATGGAGATATGAACTGTATTCCTTTACATCCATGTGCTTTGAAAAGTAACTGTTACATTGACAACTTACACATTGTGTTCAGTCCATGAAAACAGAATAATTTGAGCTAGTCATGAGGATCTGAACCTAAAATTTACTTATTTCTACCGAGAGCCATGTTGTGTTTTACTAATATAAAAACAATAGAACCCATATTAATTTGTTACCCCTTCCCTGACTAAATCTGAAAAAAATAAACTAATTCTGGAGTAGGAGTGAAAAAATGGAACAAAGCCGGGTGTGGTGGTGTACAGCTTTAATCCCAGCAGTTGGGAGGTAGAGGTAGGAGAATAGCCATGAGTTCAAGGCCACCCTGAGACTACATAGTGAATTCCAGATCAGCCTGGGCTAGAGCTAGACCAAAAGAAAAAAGAAAAACAAAAAGATGGAACAGTGAAGGTGAGACTTCGGGTAGAAGTGAGTATGGGGGAAGGTCGCTGTAGCAGACCTCAGCTTTTGAAAAACATTGGCTGCTGTGCCGCAAGCCCTAGTGCGTGCCGCAGCAGCATCTGCACCAGTCACAGACTAGTTTCCACTTTTACCTCCTAGAAGGAATGATCCTTACATTTCACCAACGACTAGACTTCATGGAGAGTGGTCTACCCCACCACCTCCCCCCTGGTCTAAATGAGAAGAGCTTCTGGGCATGCAGGGTCATCTTGAGTTCACCAGGCTTCTGAGATGGATACAAGCTGTCTGGCATGCTCGTGTTCAGAGCTAGGTGTTCTGGGGCAGGAGACATGGCTTTATTTGTGGAGGTCCCTGAGGATGGCTATATGAGCAGACTGGGAGGGATGGATTGAGTATGGCATGGCTGACTGCCTTTGAATTAATTCCATCGTTTGCCCAGGCCTTTGTTCACTCAAGGGTAGGCATCTGACAATGGATGCTCAGGTGGTTGAGTGACTCGTTTCTAACAATTAGGAAGATACACATCAAAGAATCGACAAGAAATCAGCATTCTTGAAATAGTAGTTGATGGAGTTTGGGGGTTTAGAGTGCTTGAGTTGAACCCTTGACAAATGCCCCCAGGGAAGAGGAGGTCCCCCACCTGTCCAATTTCCATCATTCTTCCGACATTCCTGAGCTCTCTTACTGTTAGGTAGCACCCGGGAAAAGTAGAAAGATCAGTCCAATGACTGAAGAAATTCGTTTTATCTAAATCAACTTAACTGACTTTTAAGGAGACCAGTGTGTAATGGTAAATATCCCCATAATTCGTTGCAGAATGTTGGAGATCCTGGTGAGGCTAGAAGGACTCCAAATGCAGTAAATATTTCTATTTCGGTGTCTCACATCTATAACCCTCCTAAAAAAAAAAAAAAAAAAAGGAAGAAAATTCATATCCCTATTAGCATAAGTTCCTTGGTTAAATTATAAAAATACATTTTTGCCCTATACTTTTTTCTTTTGAATATTGGCAAAACAGTTAATCACAGAGGCATTTTGAGACACAGTAACTATAATAGCAGGATAACATTTGTCTTACTATATGCACGAATAACTATAATAATGTAACTAATAGCTTATAGACTCAGCTGAGTGTGCGCTGCTCAGAGCACAAACTCTGTCTTTCTCGTGTGTTCTTCAAAGACTCCAAAAAGGGGTCAGGAAGATAGCTCAGTGGATAAAATGCTTGGCACACAGCATGAGGACTTCAGTTTAGATCCCAGCACTCACGACTGGGTGGGCAAGGCAATTGGCCTGAAAT